>PVIH01021159.1:6855-30551 GCA_004025045.1 Sigmodon hispidus | reverse complement strand
TCCTCAAATTTTCTTTTATATTTTATTTTTTTTCTAATTTAAAACAGTGTTTCTGAAAAGTGATGCAATGTAAAGTATGGGGCAGTCTGAAAATTAATGGAATTTAGCATTTTTTAATCTAAATCTAAAGATAATGTAGTTAGTTTTAGCATGACATTAAAAACTGGTACTCAGAGAGCAGAGTCTCAAAATGGGAAAAAAAAAAAAAAAAAAAAAAAGAAAGCAGAAAGGGAGAGCTGGAAGCCGGGCAAAGCCTCTCAAAGCCCACCCTGGTGATGTACTTCCTCCAGCAGTCTGTCTCCATGTCCTAAAAGTTCTATAACTTGCCCCCAAACAATGGCACCAAGTTTTCAAATACATGAGCCCATGGGAAACTATCTTTATTCAGAGCACCACAGCAACATCCACGTTTGGCCAGAACATGCCTGCTTAGACCATGACCAACACACTCACCATGTGGCAGAGGGCGTCTGTGCCGAGCAGTGCCCTGCCTGCCATCCTGAGCTGAGTGTGTCCTTGAAAGACTGTTGTGTTCTCCATCATGACCATTTCTGCCATTTCTTTTAGGAGCCTGGAGAAGTGTGGACGCATCATGACCAACAAAATACATTGGCGATAGCACAGAACCAACCACAGGGAAAAAGACACAGAGCCAAGGTGGGCGTGAGACCAGAGGCTGCAAAGGGTCTCCCAGAAAGCAACTGAGGAAATGAAGAGTTAAGAGCAGTGGGAGAATGGACACTGATAGTCAAGGACTTGCTGGAAGCTGAGGGCAGCCAAGGAGCAGAGCACCAAAGGAGGATGCTCAAAAGAACACTAGAAAGAGAGGCTTAGATTCCAGATGATTATGGAAGAATGGCAGCCTGCATAGGGTGCTGGGAACATCTGTATCCAGATGATGCAGCCTCACTCATGGCTGACTTTATGAGGCAAATCTCAGTCTAGTCTAGCCCATTTTCCTATGTAGTAGCTTATTCTAGCATTAGCTGTGGGCTAGATAATGAACATACGAAGAAGAAAAGTTGAAAGTGGCAAAAGTGTGTACGCACATACACCACACACATACTATTGTGCTCTTTACAGAGACCAAAAATAAGTGGAGACACCAAAAAGGTGGAGACTGTCACTTCTCTTAAGATGAGACAGGGAGACCCAAATTGTGAAGAGACTGTAGATGAAGGGTGAAGAGGAAAAATACACTGTAATATGATGGGATGTTTCTTCTTGATTTCACAGAGGCATAATAAGACTAAAGAATGATCTAGTAGTGAAGCACTGGAGGGTGTTTCCAGTCAGAAAAGTTAGAACAGAACACAGAGGTAAGACGTGGAAACAGGACAGGAAGCAGCCAAGCTCTGATTGGGTAAGGGACAGGATGTGTTAGAAAGGGAAAACGTGAATATCCTGGTCATAAAATAAATATGTCCTAGATAATAGATAAGTAATAGATCGGTAGACAGAAGACATAGACAGTGGATAGACAGATGATATACAATGGGCAGATATAAAAACAGATGATAGATGGGTAGATAGATAGACACAGATGAAGCTATGATGACTAGTTAGACAGATAATGGCTAGATAGATAATAGGTATGTAGATAAATGATAGTGTATAGCTGTTTTGCATTTTTAAAGAGGTTTTATATTATTTACTGTGTGCCTGTGTATCAGTGCGCATGCATATGTGCCACAGTACATGTGTGCAGGCCAGAGGACAACTGAGGGAGTCTGTTTTCCCTCCGCTATGTTTACCCCAGGGATTAAACTCAGGCCATCAGGTTCAGCAGCAAGCCCTTTCCCTTGATGATCTACCTCTTGGCTCCATAGATAGATGTTTTAATTAGTTCAGATTCCTTAATATTAGGGGCCTCCTATCAGACACTGTCAAGTCATTCAATTAGATTTATTTCTAATGTCTACCACTGGGTTAGGGACACAGAAAGCATACCTCATGTATCTCTCCTCTTCCCCCTCCCTTTGTTTGTACCTCCCTCACTCCACCTGCCCCCTTCTCTTGACAGGGTCTCATGTAGCCCAAGCTGACCTCAAACTTGATATATAATAGCCAAGGATGTCCTTGAACTTCTGATCCTTCTGCCTATTCCTGAGTCCTGTGATTATAGGCATGAACCATCATTCCTGGTTTTAGGAGATGCTGGGGAATCAAAGCCAGGGTTTAATGAATGTGAGGCACATATACTACCTGAACTGCTCTCTAGATCACAAGTATATTCCTGAAATAAATAAACAGGTGTTGGGGGAGTTCAGGTCAAAAGACTTGTGTGTGTCAAAGACAGTTCACTCTCTGCACTGTAGACACACAACAAAACAAAAAACTTTAAAAACAAAAATCAAAACATGGTGGGTCATGTTTTGTTTTGTTTTTTTTTGTTTTGTTTTGTTTTTATGTGGTGCTGTGAGGAGGGCCACAGAGGTCAGAAGAGGCATTACATCTTCCCGAGCTGGAGTTATAAGTGGTTGTGAACCACCCAACTTAGATGATAGAAACCAAACTCCAGTTCTCTGGAAGAGCAGCAAGTGCTCTTGACTGCTAGCCATCTTCAGTCCACAGCCCCTCCACCTTGTTTTTAATCTCGGCACACATCCAAATCATCCACCACATCCCGAGTCTCATGGTGGACCACAGGAAGGCATCCAGGTACAAAAACTACAACCACAAGGAAACCAGATGCTGAGACTCAGGTTTGCATGAAGAAGTTTGTCTGGGGAATATTCTTCCCCAGATCTATAAGGAAGAAAAGGTAGTGAGAGCCACAGAGGAAAGGGTGAATTGCAATGCAGTCCCCCAAGGCCACAGGAAGTTTGGATGCTGGCACCACTCTTTTACGTGGCTTTTCCTCAGTCTTCATTACTACTTCTACCCTGCAGCATCAGCTTATGCTCACTGCATACTGCCTGTCCCACCTGGGTGTCTTCCTGTCTCTTCCTACACACCTACCTGACCCCTATGATGGGCGACTTCAAATGAACAGCGATGGTAAGAGAAAGGAGAATCAAAGTGCACGTTGGGAGAAGCTCTGCCCTTTGTCCCCACAAAGCCTACAGCAGCAGCAGCTATCCCAGGAGTCTCCACTACAAAAGTCAAGAGCACATGTGGTCCACCCAGTATCTGACATCTGGAAGCAGCTAGAATAGGGGGCTCAGATAACACAACAGTTACAGGTTGGTCAAACTTGTTCTTCTAAAGGAAAACAAACAGACAGACAAAAAAAAAAACCCCTCCTCTTTATCTTCCAACTACTTCCTTATGAAAACCAAGCAGAAACAGCTCACGGTGTGATGATCTGCAATCCATCAGCCCATGGTGGTCAGGTTTCAGGAGAGCTGGCTCTTCTCGGCTGTGATAAAGGAGGGCCTCGGTTTTAGGGAGCTGTGGCTGCCTGCAGGGTCTCATCCAATACTTCCTGAGGGTTGAGGAAGTTGAGTCATTTTAAACGGATTAATTAAGAATCAACAAATATCCACATATGGAAAATGCCCTCGTACAAAAGCACACACATGTCAACTTTTAAAAATTATTATTGTTGTTGTTGTTGGGTGGGAGAGCATTGTGTCATAGGGAACACAGGAAATGAGAATAAACCCTGTGGGGTCTATTCTCTCCTACCCTGAAGTAGGTGCTGGAAGTAAGGTGGACAGGCTTGTAACAAGCTTGCTTGCCAACTGAGTCATCTCAGCCCTATATAATTGCTTTTCCTTGATATTTTTTGATGGGGGCAAGTTAGGATCTTAGATATTTACCATGATTTTATAGACTTGTAGTCTTTAGGAATGATTGCACAGTGGTTCTCAACCTAGGGTCATGATCCCTTTAGAAAAACCATTTATGTCCAAAAATATTTACATTATGATTCATAGCAGAAGCAAAGTTACAGTTATGAGGTAGCAGTGGAAATAGTTATATGGTTGAGGGGTCATCATAACATGAAGAATTGAATTAAGAGGTTTCAGCATTAGGAAGGTTGAGAATTACTGGATTAGACAGTGAGTTGCAAACTTGGGCATATTAAAATAATTCACATGTAGCCTGATACAGTGAAGTTCCAAAGGAGAAGAACAGACCACACCAGAAAACTTCAAGCTGGCATTCTGCCAAAGAATAGCCAGCTGCCCCAGGGAGGTCCTTATTTCAGGGCTTTGCTGTTTGTATATTTAATAAGTGGTTCACATCTGCTCATAACATTATGGAGGTCTATATGAAACATCTCATACACAAAGTCCACCTTGGAAAGTGGTGCTTTCTAGTGCGGTATGTACCAGTCTTTGCAGGAGAAACATTACATTGGGGTTTCCACTTGTGTTCCCAGTGTGGCAGGCAGGAAGTTATCTAGTCTTACAGAGGTGGGGTTCAGGGCTGCCCCAGCCCATCCTTCATCACTTTTTCCCATCTTCTCTCTTCCTACACTTCCTTCCTTCCTGTCTATCCTTTTCTTGCCTTTCTTTTACTTACTTACACTTCTTGCTCGTCTTCCTCCACTCTTTCCTTCTTTGACTTTATGGACCCAGGTCATTTGCGACACTAATCTAAGCAAGAGTCTTTTCTCATGGTGTGTGTGGGGTAGAGATCCATAGCATGCCTCATTTTGATTCCTCTCCACCTAATTTTTGAGACAGTGACTCGCTCGCTGAATCTGCAGTTTGCTGATTGGCTAGACTGGCTCCAGGGATCCTCCTGTCTCAGCCACTCCAATGTTGAGGGCTTTGGACAGGTACCGCCTGGCAGCTTTTATGTGGTGATCTGAACTCAGGTCCTCATGCCTGTGTGGCAGACTTTACTGACTGAACCATTGCTTAAACCCCTTCTCCCATTTTATGTACACAGACAACTTCCTTCCCCCCCCCCCCCCCCCCCATCTAGGAAGCTATTCTGAGGTATTCCATGGACATCACTTTTGCTTTTATTTGTTGTTTATTTGTTTTTTTTTTTTTTTCCAAGAGAGGGTCTCATGTATTCCAGGCTAGCCTCTAACTCTATTTTAATTTTATGTGTATGAGTGTTTTGCCTGCACGTATGTATGCATACCACATGTGTGCCTGGTACCTCTCAAGGTCAGAAGAGGGTGTTGATTGTGAACCATAATGCAGGTGCTGGGAACTGAGCCAGTTCAGACAATTGGTGAAGGCAACTGAATCCTGGTTCAGCTCAAGAGTGATAAGTGTTCTTAAGCGCTGAACTAACTTTCCAGCCTCTAGCCCCTAACTTTTCTGTAGCCAGATGACTTTGAACTCCTGATTCTCCTGCCTCCACCTCCCAAGTGCTCTGCCACCACCATTTCTACCTTTACACTATGCTTTCAGGTCTTAGGCTGCTATTAGCCAATTGCTCTAACCCTGAGGCTGCGATTTCCCACAACCAATCTTGTCTCGGTCTATCTCAAGTAAAAACAAAAACAAAAATAAAATAAAACTACTACACACTTCTCCTTATTAAACTTGAAAATCAGAGCATGTTCAAGAAATATAAGCGATTTAGCGATGGCTTTGGTGAACTTTCACCTCTAGATAAATTCCTGGTGCAGTTTAATACAATACAGAAACAGAACATTCAAAAGCTGCTATTGTTCAGTCAAACTGGGCAGCATGCTTCTAAAATGTTTTGACAGTATTAGCTTCAGTCCCAATGGGGAAAATGTCTTTATTGTTTTTGTTTGTTTGTTTGTTTGTTTGTTGTTTGTTTTTAAGCAAACAAAAGGATGAAAGATGGGAATGGAAGGAAATATTGGCACAGAGATGGGGGATGGAAACATTTTTCTGAAGGACAATTTGGTGATATATATATCCAAAGCCTTTGATCTTGTAATTCTACCTTGAGGAATTTATCATAAGGCAATAATAAGGAGATTCATCAAAGAACATTAACTGTGGCATTATCTGTAATCGTGACAAAGCTAGAATCAATCTCAATATGCCACCAGACAAGATACATTGAGCTATAATAGGTCTTACTAATTAATTCATTCAACTTGTATTTATTGAGGTCCTGCTGGGTACCAAGCTCAGTGCTGAAGGCTGGGAAGTGGAGGGACCCTGGAAAAGAGTGAACTATTAACCTGCTGCTCTGAGAATATTCACAATGCTGTCAATAGTAAAGTGGGGCACAAAAGAAACCCACATAATTGTTATGTATTTAATGTTTTATTTTTATATTCCTAATATCAGTAGTTGTGCAAAGAGAGCATTTGTTTGAAATACATTTATTTTTAAAGAGATTATGTAGGATGATAACTGTAGATTCTATTAGCACATAGTAATATTATCCAAAATTATTGAGAATGGATTTCAAGTGTTTTTACCTCAATAATGGTATTTTCAGTGATGGGGATACTTGCTGGCATAATCTAACCATTCCACATTGTAATCCTTTATCCTAACCTCATGGTGTACCCCATAAGTTTATGTAATCATAATTTGTCCTGTTTTTCTCTTGAATGTCTGATGTTGTCCCTGCCTTTCTTCTCACCAATAGTAAAACATGACCTCCTTCTGTCTCCAACAACAACTTCTTCTTCTTCCTCCTCCTCCTCCTCCTCCTTCTCCTTCTTGTTTTGTTTCAATATTTTCAAGACAAGGTTTCTCTGTGTAACAATCCTGGCTGATTTTGAAAAACAGGCTGGCCTTGAACTCACAGAGATCCAATCTACCTGACTCTGCCTCCCAAATACTAGGATTAAAGCTGTGCACAAAGCTTGCCTTTAGCTTCTGGATGCTGATATTACTGATGTATACCACCATGCTAAGTTTATATGAGGTGTTGGAGATTGGACCCAGGGCTTTATATATGACAGGGAAATAATCTTGAAACTGAGCTGCTATATATATATATATATATATATATATATACATATATATGTATATATATTAGATCAAAACATACTGTAATTTCAGCATTCAGGAATAGGACTAAGAAATTCAAAGTTATCCTCAGGTACACAGTTGGAGGCCAGCTTCGGATGCATAAGACCCTCCCTCAAACAAAGCAAAGCAAAATTGATTATTTAAAAAGAACAAGGGATTTTTTTTATAAGTTCAGCACAGAGTGATAGATGTTAATTTCTTTTCTTTTAATTTTTTTAATGATTTAAAAAATTGTGTGTGTATTGGTGTTTCTCCTGCATGTGTGTCTATTAGATCCCCTGGAACCATAGTTAGAGACAGCAGTGAGCTACCATGTGGGTGCTGGGAATTGAACTCTGGTCCTCTGAAAGAACAGGCAGTGCTCTTAACCACTGAGCTATCTCTCCAGACCCTCTTCCCCAGATGTGACTCTTTCTTTCTTTCTTTCTTTCTTTCTTTCTTTCTTTCTTTCTTTCTTTTAAATACAAGTACTCAAAGCCACATGGTGTCTATGGAACACCCAGGCATACTCACTAATGACAGCCAGAGGCAGCTTTCCTTGGGGCAAGTTAGTACTGACTATAACATTGTGAACTACACAGTCCTTGGGCCACTGGGCAGAGGTCTAACACACCTGAGTTCCAGGCATCAGGTAAACTTCAATCTGATCACAACACCATTTCCACCCATAATATTAACGTGACTTGGAGTCACCTGGGGCTTCTTCAGTCTAAGATTTCTTCCTCCCCACCCCATGATATTTGATGGATTTATTTCAAACACTGTCCTTTGCTTTTTTTTTTTTTTTTTTTTTTTTTTTTTTTTTTTTTTTTTTTTTTTTTTTTTTTGCCAGTGTTATATGTTTGTGTTTTTTAACTCTCTGAATGACTGAATTGGGTCACTGCTCCACAAATCCAATTGTCATTCTGTCAACTGTGGAAATGCCTGGAAATACTTGATTATCCATGCTGAGGAGGCTAATAGCACTGTACCTGTGTGCCCCTAGGGTTCTCTCTCCACTGTGCATGTCAGTGATTCTGCCAATCACTAACGGAACAGTGTGTGTGTGTGTGTGTGTGTGTGTGTGTGTGTGTGTAGACTTCTATCCCATATCCTTTTTCTATTCAAAATGTTTGCCTATCATTTTCTTCTAAAACTGGATAGTAACATTTTTCCTTTCCACTTAAAAACTAGCAAGGCAAAGTCAGGCATGGGCACACACATTTAATTCCAGCACGTGGAAGGTAGAGGCTATCAGATTTTTGTGAGTTTGAGTCCAGCTTGGTCTACAAAGCAAGTTACAGAATAGCCATGATATACAGAGAAACCGTGTCTTGGAAAAAACAAATAAACAAACAAACTAAAATCTAGAAAGGCAAATGGTATTTCAGAGGGAGGATGTGCCAGTCCATTAAAAACCCATGAAAACATTTACTATTTTCTTTCTTCTTTTTAAATATGTATTTTTAAATTTTATTTTATATGTGTAATGCCCTCAGGCCACAAGAGTCACCAGGCCTTTTCTCCAAAGACCTCCAATTGTCGGGTTCCACCCACAGAACACTCTAACTGCCCCAACAGCTGGACCCTGCCCATGTCATACCGAGTAAAAAGTCCAAGCTCAGGACTTAAAATCCCCACCCTCATTCTGGAAAGTTCCACACACTGTACCCATGAAGCCCTATGTAAATTCTGTCTTCTCCCCAGTTCTCCGCTGTTTTTCACCCAAGCAGAGGCAGCCACACTTCTGTTTTTTCCTTCCCAATAAATCTTGTGTGAGGTTTGTTGTGCGGTGTGACTTTGTGGGAATCCTTGGCTGCCGATTGCAAGGATGCCTTTCTATCAGAGCTGTAGTGCTTACAATATGTATGAATGTTTTGCCTGCATGTATGAAAATGTGCTTCACCAATGCATGCTGCCCACAGAGAGGGCTCCAGATGCCCTGGATTATAGATAGTTGTAAATTGCCACATTGGTGATGGGACCCTAACTGGGCACCACTCCAGGAACAGTAAGCCTTCTTAACCAAGGAACCATCTCTCTAGCCTCCTTTCTTTAAAAATATTTTTTTTAAAGATTTATTTTATTTTTAACTATGTGGAAATGTGTCTGTGCTTGTGACTGTAAGGCCTAAGGAGGGCAGCAGAGAGAGTCAGATCCCCAGGAGCTGGAGATTTTGTGAAATGGGAATTGAAAATCAAAGCCTGCTCCTTGGCAAAAGCACTACACACTCTTCCATGAAAAGCCACGTCTCCAGTCCCTCTTTACTTTGAAATAACCCTTCTGAATGCCCACCACACTGGCTGGACTTAGAAGTGTTAAAGACCAAATTCCTTTTAGGAGCTGCACACTATGTAAATCTCTGACACATAGAAATGACTAAGTCCTAGGCAGTGCTAGATTTGCTTGTCACAATGCCGCCTAGCCTTTGTTTAGTATTTCTGGACTCCTTTGTAACTCTTCATAATGTATACCAATAAGACATTCAATAAGAAGTCTTGTTGAATATATAAACTGAGCAGATTGTATATTCAGATGGAATAATCCTCTGAATATCCACTCAGGGCTTGTGTTTTGTTCCTTTATTTCTTTGGTGTTTCTCTCCTCCCCCCTCTTCCCTCCCTTCTTCCTTCTACTCCCCTTTCCTTTCTTAGCCCACCCCTCCTCCATCCCTCTCTCTCCCTGTGAAATGGGCTCTGGCCTTCATCAAGAGTCAAGGGGGATAGGGAAGGGGCACAGCTTCACTCTGTCACTTCCAGCAGCCTGAGCAGTTCCCCTAATCTTCCAGAGACCTCAACTCATGTCAAGATTCACAGCTTTGATACAAAGAATTTTAGGTCAGGACTAACCAGTATGAAACAGTTTGGGGTTAGGATAGAGTTTTTTGTTGTTGTTGTTGGTGGTGGTGGTGAGGTGTGTGTGTGTGTGTGTGTGTGTGTGTGTGTGTGTGTGTGTCTGTGAACCTGACAAAGCTAGAATTATCTGAGAAGAGGGAAGCTTTACTGAGAAAAAGGCCTCCATAAGATTGGCTTGTAGGAAAGCTTGTGGATTATTATTTATTTATTTATGTTTTTGAGTCTTTCTATGCAGTCCCGAATGTCCTGAAACTCACTACGTATACTAGACTGAGCTCAAAGTTACAGAGATTCACCTGTTTCTGCCTCCCAAGTGTTAGATTTAAAGGCAAGTACCACTATGCCTGTCTTGGGCCACTGTTTGATTAATGATTGATATTAAAGTCTTTGGTTTGTTGTGAGTGGTGCTACCCTTGGACACCAAAGGCAGAAGCTGGGGATGGATATGTTAAGTGAGTTAAAGTCACAGACTTGAGCATCTATCACCACCATCAGATTCCGGAATATTCTCCATTGTTCTTGAAATAAACCTCAGGTCTATTTGCAGTCTCTCCCTATTTTTACTCAAAGCCCCTGGCAACTACAAGTCTATTTTCTGTCTCTGTAGATTCACCATTTGGGAACAGATCATGGAGATGGACACACCAGACCTGTCTCTGAGTCACACTTTTGTTTGGCTGTTTGGACACTTCATATTGTTCATTCAGGAGCTGACTGGCTGTTTAGAACGTTTCCATTTTTTTTCATGATTATCTTTGATGCCATTTGGTCCCTCCAAGAATGTGCCAGATTTCTGATCTTTGATGGAATTAGAAGTGCAAGTACATACACCCTGACAGTACAGCCATTGTCTGAATCCCCAAGAGAAGGTGGACTCTTTTTATTTTTTTTCCTTTCATCATCTCTTTCCAGCCATAATGAGTTATCTATTAGTTAATTCATAGCATGGTGATTTATTGACAAGCCAGAACATCTGATTATGAGCCTGAGTCTTAAAGTTTATTTTTTCAATTTTATTTTATGTGCATGTATGTGTGCCTGTGTTTGTGCCTATGTGTGTGTGTGCGCCCTGGAAATGAAGCTACAGGACAAGGTGAGCTACCTGACGTAGGTGCTGGGAACTGAACCCAGCCCTCAGCAACAGCAGCAAGTGCTCTTAAACCACCTCCTTACTCACTCACTGTCAGCTCAGTGTCTTGGTTTCACTTGGGTTGCTTCGATAAAATACACTGTAGAGCCTGGTGGTGGCAAGTGAATCTTTGAGTTTGAGGCCAGCCTGATCCACATAGTGAGTTCCAGGACAGCCAGGGCTACACAGAAATACCTTACCTCATAAAACCAATATAAATAAATAAATAATAAACACAAAAATAAAAAAACACACTGACAAAAAGCAACTTTTAAAAATCCACTGGAACTTGCAGAATCATAAAATGACAACATATGGAGATAAAACTGGCGTGAAGTGCCGGTGGCAATGTCAGAAAAGCAGCAGATGTCAGTTGATTTCAGGGCATGAGCCCACCGGAACCTAATCCCTGATGGGTGAATCTCAGACAGACAAAGCCCCAAGACCACAGACTCCAGGATGTCTTTTGCTTCTTCTGTGCCTTCACGCATTTGCTGCTGGCATCTTTCTCAGGTATCTGGTCTGATGTGAATGGGTGTGGGGAGATTCCCCACTGCCTGTCATGTAGTGAGTTTATCTCGTGAAAATAGCCCATTCTACCCAGCATTTTAAACTGTGGATTATTATAAAGATTTCTTCCTAAATTTTACTGTCTAATTGATAATAATAATGTTAGTTCAAATAGAGCTTTGATAATAAAAATAAAAGAAGTGCACACAGCTAGAACACTTGAGCTTCTGTTGAGGAGCCACACAGACTATGGCCTAGGTTGATGATTAAGAAAGACAATTGAGTCCTAGGAGCCCAGCTAGTTTAAATTATTTTAATTGCAATGTTGGGTGATGTGTTCACAGGTTTTAGAGTGCCTCAAAGCTGAAACAAAGCTTTGAAAATAATTTAAAGTTAGACTATATGTTTTTGTCAAATAGCTTTGAAGTAAAGAACCCAAGAAGACGATCTAAAATTTTAGAAAGGTACGTAGTTGAACGAGGAGCTTGTTAAGGTTAGGGAACAAATAGAAAGCAGCCCAATTATTACTGGTGAATGTACTTTCCTTGCCAGGTTAGGTTGCTGATCAGAGTTAATGATTAGGTCCTTATACCCACTTTGCCCTCAATCTCCTGATATAAAGACCTATTGATGAGTGGCTATGTACCCTAAAGATTTAAAGTAGAGTACTCTGATTCTTTTTCTTATATAAAAGCTTAGATTTGTGATTCCTTTAAGATGCCTTATAAGATTACCTTTCAAGGTAAGTAATAAAGTGATTGGTCCTTTTTTTGAAACTGCAAAATATGGCCTATTAATAAAAAATATCATGTTTGTTTACACATTATTAATTTGTAAGAAGTTGCTTGGGTATGAATGTACATGGGTTCCTGGGATAATTTGTTTTTCACCTGTAAGAAGTAAAATGTTTAATCATGTAAGGGATATGAGAAGAATGCTATTTTTTTACTTGTATTCATTATAATAATTCACTTGAAAAACAGAATGTAACACATTGTAATTTTTATGTTGCCTGAAAGATCTTGCTGGGGTACATAAGCTGTAAGGGAAAGAATAGAGATAGAGTAAAAATGGGCTAGAAGGAAACCATGGAGAGTGAGAGAGAAGTGAAGCTTTAAGAGTGAGAAAGTTGGGGCTGGAGAGATGGCTCAGAGGTTAAGAGCACTGACTGTTCTTCCGGAGGACCTGAGTTCGATTCCCAGCATCCACATGACAGCTAACAACAGTCTGTAATTCCAAGATCTGACACCCTTACACAGTTATACATGCAAGCAAAACACCAACTCACATGAAATTTTTTTAAAAAAAGAGTGAGAAAGTTAGAAGGAAAATGTCAAGAATGAGAGAAGGAAATGAAGGAAATCATCAGGAAAATAAAGAATATGGAATGCAAAAGAAGAATAAAGAAAAGGTCTGAAGGAAACCACCAAGAGAGTATGTGAGCACCTTTCCCCTATCTCCCTCGGATAGATCAGTCCAGTATTCTGTGCTGCTGGAGGCTGGAGGAAGCTAAGATGCTCTCCTACCTTTCTGCCACCTGGTAACAAAAGCTTTAGCAGCTGTTGAAGCTCACCAGCCCACGAGGACAGCTTTATGGGGTCTCTTCACTCCTTTGGCCTTCATGGGGCTCCAGGGATAAAACTCAGGTCACTAAGCTTGTGACACACACTGGGCCCTCTAGCGGGCCTGCAACTGCCCATTTCTCACCTTTCCTATTCTTGTTCTACCTCTCTTTCTTCCCTCCCCCTTTCCTTCCCCCTCCTTTCCTACCCCCCCCCACTTCCAAATACAAAGCTTCCTTTAAATACAGCAATGCCATTTTGAAATGACTTAGAGCCGAGCAGCTCACAGCCACACTGCAGAGAGCGCTGCACCTAATGTTTTCTGAGGTTGGTCATGCATGTGCCTTATCCCTTGACAAAACTGTGGCAGCTTTTCTCTTTTCTTCTTTCTTTCTTCTTCTTTAATTCTTTATTCTGGGTCAGACCAGTAGCAGGCTTTCATATAATCTCTGAATCGCTGCTAAATTTGCGGCTTGTTCAAAGGCAAGTATTTGACTTGGAAGAGCATTGGGAGCAAATGAGAACCAGCGATAATAAAACCCCGTGAAATGCAATTTCCTGTTTTGTGTAACGCTGGAGTCAACTGTTCTACCATGCCTCCTAGGAAATGTAGGTCGAGTCAAAATTGAAAAAAATGTAAGAAAGCTGTCCTGAATGGTGGCTTACCTCGTGATATTCCAGCTGCGGGTCCGCCTGAGTGGCAAGTCAAAGGTCGAGCTGTGTATGAAACACTGGTGAGCCCCGGGGCATCAGGATAGACTTACTCCATTCTTTGCTCTGGTTTCTTTACATTTATTTACACCTTCTGTTGCAGGTAAGAGGCTGCTTAGAGGGTAGAGGGCTAGCAGCCTGGGTAAGGGCTCCTCAACCAGATGTAGGGGCGCTGGGTAGGCTTTGTGAAGGGGAATGCCAGCCTCACTGTCACTGTTCCCCGAGTCCTCAGGATTGCATTCCGGGAGCAGTGTAGTGGAGGCTGGGGCTGCATTTCCCAAGGCTCTCCTGCCAGCTGTTCCTGGTGTAAGTGGGTCTGTGAGAGGCACTGACAGCTGAAAGTATAGGAAATAATTCTCCGTTGCTCCTGCCTTTGGAGGGACCCCAGTGAAGGCCACAGCAGCAGCATCTGGCTGTAGCAGGAGCATTGTGTGTTCAGAGCCTCTAGCAGCTGTCATGAGTGGCAAGGTGAAGCCTCCAGCCACTCCACAGCATCCAGATGCTGGGCAGTTCTTTTGTGACTTGAGCTCCCGTAAGCTTCTTCAATACCTAACTTGTTGGCCATGTGAAACTTTACTCTGTCCTATTAATTATTTTTATTTTATTTTATGCATAAGGGTGTTTTGTCTGTGTGAATGTCTGTGCATGCCTTGGAAGCCTAGTGTTGGAGGAGGGTGTCAGATCTCTGGGACTAGACTTATGGATAGTGTGAGCCACCTTGTGGGTGCTGGGAATTGAACCTGGATCCTCTGGAAGAGCAGCCAGTGCTCTTAATAGCTGAGCCATTTCTCTAGCCCCAGTGGAATGCTACTCCCTATGAATCATGTGAAGCAGGTGCTGTTCTAAATGGACCTCATCGGCATGGCTGATGCCCAAGGGAGAGCAAGGTTAAAAGCATTGGCCCTCTGCCCTAGGAGCAGACACAGGAGAGCAAGGGAATGCAGGGTAAGATCATGGGCCAAGAACAACTGCCTGCATGAAACTGGATACACACACACACACACACACACACACACACACACACACACACACACACACACTTCAGCTGAGTTTTCCTTTTCGCATGTGTGTCAACTTTGAAGCCAAGATCAGCCATAGCATTAAGTGTTGGCTTTTAGTAGTAGAACAGAGTGTCAAATCCTAGGTTATATACTGGTGACTGGTCACTTCACTCCTGGGGCCCAGACACATCCCACTGGGATCAGAACAGTACTAAGGTACTATTGTGGGGGAGGGGGAGGGGAGAAGTAAAGGAATGCAGGTTCTGCTAGGTTTATGGGTTTCCTGCTCAGATCGATGACTCCATTCATTTTTGCACGTGCTCAGTTCCTCACTGTACCCCTATGGCAATAGACTAAATAAACCCTCTCCCACACAGTAGTATTTACAGAGCACTGAAGGTGCAGGTGCATTTGTGCAGACACAGAGGACAGCCTGCAGGAGCATATGCATCTAGCAATGTGGATTCTTCAAGATGGGTGAGAGGCGACTTTATACTTTTTACAATTATATCCTGGTTAATAGTCAGATCGTGGTGGCTTATGCCTTTTATCCCAGCACTTGGGAGGCAGAGATAGGTAGATCTCTGTGAGTTCAAGACCAGCCTAGTCTACAGAGTGAGATCCCAGGCATCCAGGGATACATAAAGAGAAACCCTGTTGCAAAATAAAAGCCTAAATAAATAAACGTTCTGGTTTGTAATTTTAAAACTTCATTTTGATACAGACCAGGCTGGCCTCAAACTCACAGGATTCTGCCTGCCTCTGCTTTCTAAGTACTGGGATTGAAGGCATGTGTCACTCTGCCCAGAAATACTTTCAAGTTTTACCCTATATTATAAATTATAATATCTAATTATAAAAATGATGCTATTGACCATAGACATGCTTTTGAAAGTTTGATTTAGATTAGATTAAACTGACAAATGATTTTTTTCTTCTTAGGAATTAAACCCTAGGCCTGCTGGCTAGGCAAGTACTCCACCACCTTGCTACACTTCAAGTCCCTTTTAGATTTTAAGACAGGATCTTGCTGAGTTGGCCAGAGTGACCCCAACATGCCATCCTTCTGTCTCAGTGTCCAGGTTTGGTTCCTAGCACCCACCTGGCATCTCACAACTACCTGAAACTCTAGCTCCAGGCAATCAGTGTTCTCTTCTGGCTTCGCCAGACACCTGTTCACACATGCACAGACTCTCACACACATAATCAACAATAAAATAAATCTCTACAAAATGATAATTTCATAGGTCATGGTGGCACTTGTCTTTAATCCCCGAATTTGAGAGGCAAAAGCAGGTGGATCTCTGTGAACCCAAGGCTAGCGGGGTCTATATAGTGAATTCCAGGTGAGCTAGAACTATACATAAAGACCCTGTCTCAAAACAAAAACAAAAACAAAAACAAAAAAACAAAAAACAAAAACACAAAGCAAAGAATAACAATAACAAAATGCTTCATTCATTTAATATTACTATTATGTTCTAGAAAACATTTGGTTATTATGTGAGTCTCTCTCTCTCTCTCTCTCTCTCTCTCTCTCTCTCTCTCTCTCTGTATATTAGAGGACAACTTTTGCGTGTCCATTCTCCCTTTCCACTTGGTTTGTGACTGGGTCCCTAGTGTGGTTGTGTTTCATGTTCCAACCTAGATGGCCCATGAGCCTCCGGGCAATTCTCCTGTCTCCACCTCTTATCTTACTTTGGGAGTGCTGGGATTACAGATGACTGCCATCACCAGGCTTTTTACGTGGGCCCTTGGGTTGTCAGGCTTGGGCAGCCAACACCTTTATCTGCTGGGCCAACTCCCTGGGGCAGAAGGAAGGCTTCTCCAAAGATCACTCACCTTTTCTATTGTCTGCTCTTTGCTCAGACTAGAGGTGAACAGCAAACAATCTGTCTTTCCTCATCACAGGGGGCAGGACACAGACTGAGCAAGCAAACTACAGCAGGCCAATGACAGGGGCAGAAACTCCTGCAGACTCATCAGATGGCTTAGGCACTTTGTCAATCACTTCTAAACATATCCTTGTTGGGTTTAGCTTAGAACAGCTTCCTATAGTGGAGTCCCTCACAATAGTGGTCCTAATGACTCACACCAAGCTCATTGGTCAGTCTGAAGTTCAGTGTGTATGAAAACATTTAAAGTCACATCAATGTTTGGATAAAATATAATTAGCATTTATTATCAGAACTACTTTCCCATTGTCTTTGTTAAGCTTCCTGTTGCTGTGATAAACACCATGACTATAAACAACTTGGGGAGGAAAGGGTTTACTTCAGCCTACAGGTTTCAGGTCACTCTCCATCCTTAAAAGATGTCAGAGTGGAAATTCAAATAGAGTAGGAACCTGGAGGCAGAAGCAGACACAGAGCCCACAGAGGGGTGCTGCTAACGTACTTGTTCCCATTGCTTTCTCAGCCTGCTTTTTTTTTTTTTTTACAGCACACACATGTCTAACACTCACATGCATAACACACACACACACACACACACACACACACACACACACACACACAATTGGATGTGGCAACAAGTACCTGTAGTCCCAACTTTAGGAAGGCAGAAGCAGAAGGCTCCCTGGAGCTCAAGTTCAGTGGGAGACCCCGTGTTCATTAGTTTTGGCTAATTGGACACAAACTAGAGATGTCTGAATACAGGGAATGTCAGCAAAGAAATAGGCTTCATCAAATCAACCCAGGAAATTTTGTTTTATATTTGTCTCTGTCATTCTATGTGTTTGAGTGTTTTGCTCACATGTATGTCTGTGTACCACATACATGCTTGTTGTCCTCAAAAGTCAGTCAGAAGAAGAAGTTGAATTCCTTGGAATTGTAGTCATGAACAGCTGTGAGCTGCCCTGTAGGTTCTGGGAAAGAATAGTAAGTGCCCTTAACAATTAGAGCATCTTTCTAGTCCTGTGGGGACATTTTCTTGATTAGTGATTCATGTAGGAGGAGCCATCACACTGGAGGTGGAGCCTGCCCTGGGAAAGTGGTCCTGGGTGCTCTAAGCAAGCTAGCTGACCAAGCCAGGGAGGAATAAGCCAAGGCACTGGTTTTCTATTGTTCCTGCTTCAGTTCCTCACTCCAGGGCACTGTTTTGAGTTCCGGCCTTAGCTTTCATTGATGAAATGGACTACAGTCTGTAAGACAAAATATAATCCTCCCTCCCTGAGTTGCTTTGGTCATGGTGTTCTTCATGACAACATGAAAATGATTAGGACAGATTCTGTATCAAAATTAGGGTGGAGAGAGATTGAGGAAGACACTTACATTCACCTCTGATCTCCATGTGAGCATGTGTGAGTGAGTACACTCAATCACTCACATACACACACACATGCATACACATAATTTGTTGAGTGTGTCAACACATTAGTCTATTCAAATTGGTGATATCTAGGTTCAATGAGAAGCCTCTCAAAAGATGATGTAGCCGGAAGACATGCAATGTGGACCTCTGACCTCCACATGCACACATACCTTCCCACATGTACATACACACTAAACCAATAAATAAACAAGCAAACAAATAAATCTATAAGGAGCCATTGTAGTCAGCCAAAACAAGGAGGCTCTGAGTCTGTGCCACCATTTAGCAGCAGTTACTGTCAACCACTGAGTCATGTTGCAACTTCTTCGGTACCATTCTGCATTGCTAAGGTCTCTGAGAGGCCTTTGCACATGGTCGGAGGTAAAACATGCCTTCTGTGTATTTATCCAGTAAGAAACAGAGGGAAGCCTTCCAAAGAGAAGATGTGATGTAAGTTCAGTATTTAGATCCAGGCAAGAACCTTTATTCTTTGGAGGAAAGAAAAACCCGAATCCTTGTTCCCTGTAACACTCCCTAAACCAATCCTGGTCTCCATCTCTCTAAAGAGAACGTGTCCACACTGCTGCTCTGTCCATCCAGTTCTGTGGGGCCTTTAAGCACCTCAATCCACCCTTCAGGAATGGCTGGCCAATTAATCTTCTCCCAGAAGCAGATGCTTTGGAACAAATGATAATTAGGAGGTGAGAAAAGAGACTTTCATCTCCTATATTTACTAATGAGAGGAATGAATGTTCAGCTTAACTCAGAGATCCAAGACAGGCTGCAGAAAAGGCTGACATTCCAGTCTGGCCAGTTACCTGTGGTCTGGTTTTACGAGGCTCTCACTGAGTTTCTTTTTCATTGAACTTACACAAAAAGCACCACAATTTGCTAAGCTCCAGACCTGTAAACTTTTCTCTCACTCATGCTTTGCAGTCTTGCCTGCAAGCTGGGTGAGTCTACGAGGCCCAACAAGAGGGATCCCATCTAAAGTAACTTAGTGAGTGGCACCAGTCAACCAGCCAGGTGGCCACAGAAGGACATTCCACCTATCAAGGCCCAAAGATGGGGTGGGGTTCCACAGGCAGGGGTGCAAAACTGAGGCAAATAGTACTGTGTGTGAGCTTTCTTTCTAGTTACTTTAGTATTAAAAAGTTTTGTCTTTTTTTTTTTTTAAATTGAGAGATGTTATTTTTTTCTCTTTTTTTAAACTTTATTTATTTATTTATTTGCCTTGGTGTTTTGCCTGGAACTGGAACTACAGACAGTTGTTAGCTGCCATGTGGGTGCTGGGAATCGAACCCGGGTCCTCTGGAAGAGCAGACGGTGCTCTTAACCGCTGAGCCATCTCTCCAGTCCCCAAATTTTGTCTTTTTGTGGGGGTCATACACATATAGTATACAAAATGCACAAAACGCCACACAGCGGTACTGTGGGCATTTCATAGGCACACAGTGGACGTGGCTATCCAGATAGATTCCTGCACAGCTTCAGAGAACAACACAATAGACAGTCTAGAATGTTCACATATTGTTTTTTCCAAGTTGTTCCAGTTATTTTTCTATTGCTGTGAACCATGACCAAGGCAGCTTATAGAAGAAAACATTTAATTGGAGGCTTGCTTACAATTTTAGAGGGTGAATCCATAACCATCATGGCAGGAAGCATGGGAACAGACAGGCAGGCACATGCTGAAGAAGGAGCTGAGAACTTACCTGTTGAGACAACAGCCATGAAACAAAGAGAGAGGCAGAGAGATACAGAGACTCAGAGACAGAGAGACTGGACCTGGTACGGGCCTTTGAAATCTCAAAGGCCACCTCCAATGACACACTTCTTCCAACAAGACCACACCTCCTAATCTCTTCCCAAACAGTTCTACTGACTGGGAATCAAGAGCTCAAATATATGAACCTGTGGCTTCCATTATTATTCAAACTACCACACAAATTAAACTGTCTTTGCTTATTGTATAAATTATTTGTTGTGGGGAAGGTAATGGAAAGTTCTGAAACACTCAAAGCACACAAACAAATCTGCAATTCCCAGTCAAATAATGATGGCATCTGCCTTAAATTGGAAGTGATTCCTTATATATATATGTATATATATATATATACATATACACACATGTATGTATATATATTATGCTATATATATTATGACTATATATTAATATTATATACATATAAAATTAGTATAGAGTGTTCTGGAGAAGCAGAACTGGTAGAATAAATGTATTTTGTGGAAGGAGATTTATTGGGGGGGGTCCACACAATTTGTTGAGTAGTCCAATAGTAGCTGTGTACACACTGGCAAGGTGACCCTGTGGACACTCAGTCCACAAAGCTGGATGCCTTGGCATTGGAGGCCTGGAAGATTCCTGGTGAGCAACTGGCCAATAGTACATGATAAAAGACTGGATATGCTAGTTCAGCTGTCAGGGAAGAACTAAAATAGTAGCAGCGGCCGGCATGTGAGTAGATGCAGTCATCAACAACAGTGCAGGTTGAGCAGCCAGAAAGCAACAGCTTTTACCTGGGACCTCTATAGATCTAGAGCAGTACTGTTGGGCAATACCCACTCTAGGTGAAGATCTCTTCCCCTTTTAATTAATATGTCCAGGAAATGTCCTTACAGAGCCACCCAGAGTCTCTTAGTTTTTGAGCCAATCAATCAAGATAAATGACACGCAGAGCATAGTAAATGACAGGATTACATTAGCTAATTGCATTTCTGTTCCTGTCTCTCAGCCACCTCCTCCCAAAGCCTAGTGACTGCTAAGGCCTAAAGAAATGCTTGGGACTAAACGTCTAACCTTTTAGTTGTCATGGGGTGTCATAAGCTCCTCAGCTAATATCCTGTGGTTGACCAATGTGGGATGGTTAGGGCTTCAGACATGGCCAGCCTCCCTGAGAATTTTCTGGTAACTTTGAGTAACATTTGGCAGAACCTCAGCCACCTGGAGTTTTAAGAAATAGTTGTTGAGCTGATTAAATGGATCTGGGGATAGAAGGCTCCTCCTAAGCCTTAAGGCACGATTCAATTCCTGGGACTTGAAAGGACAGAACTGATTTCTGTATGTTGTACTCCTGCCTCCACAGGTGTTCCATGGCACACACATATGTCATACACATACAAGCACACACATATGCCCATATATGTACAAGCATGCACACACATTTATACACATATAAGCATACATACATGTCTATAAACATACAAGTGTAGACACATGTCTATATACATACAAGCATACACACATGCCCATACAAGCATACACACATGCCCATACACATACAAGCATACACACATGCCCTTACATATACAAGCACACATACATGCCCTTACATATACAAGCACACATACATGCCCATACACCTATACACCCATATCCATACACAACAAGCATACACACATGGCCATACACATACAAGCATACACATGTGCCCTTACATATACAAGCACATATACATGACCATACACCTACACACACAGATATCCATACACATACAAGCATACACACATGCCCATACACATACAAGTGCATACACATATACCCAAATACATACAAATACACACACATGCCCATATACATACAGAAACATATGGCCATACACATATGCACACAAAATACATAAAGATATAATAAAAATTTTAAAAGAAGCAGTTGTAATCAAATACCACAGGGATATGAGGAGATCTCCATCTCTTCATATTATGTGGGAACAGGGGCCAGAATGCAGTCAATTTCAGTCTTAATTTTATTAATATAAATTATTTATAATATAAAATAGAATCTTCAAGAATGCCCTGACATTAACATGTGCACCCTTTCTAGAAGCAAAGTTTTAAAAATGTGTGCACATACACTTGCATATATGCACGAGTGTGCATAAGAAGGCCAGAGGTGGATGTCAGGCATCTTTTCCAATTTCATACCAACTGATATTTAGAGGTAGGGCCTCTCACTTGGACCCAGAGCTTACCAATATGGCTAGTCTGGTTAACCAACTTGCTGGGGTGGGGTTGTCTGTCTCCATTCCCTGAGCACTGTATGGGAGGGTCACTGCAGGCCTCCTATAGTTAGTTGGGTGCTTGTCATCCTGCCTGGTCTTCATCGTAGTGTATTGAGGACTTAACCGCCCCAGCCATCTCCTCAGGCGCTAAGGGAAACAGTTTTTAAAAGCATAGATAAGAAGTAGAACCCTCAGTGGTAATTAAAATTTCATGCTTAGCCAAATCAAGTACTCATATTTTAATTTAAGAATGTAATATGTATTATGAAGAATTCTACTTCATTTTTCTCATTCCTCACCAGAGTTGAAAAGATTTCTTTTTTAAAAACATGTCTTTATTTCTCTACACCATCTTAATTTAGTGCTAATTTAATATTTTCACTATTTCAGATATCCAAAGGTAAGAGAAGCTGACTGTGAGAGGTTTTATATCAAAATAATCAACAAAGTGATGAGACAGCCAATAGGATGGGAAGAACCAGAGCCCAATATAAAATGTGTAGAAGGAACTTGAAAGTCTCAAAGGAAACAAATGGACATGCAGACAGACTAACACAAATATGTTTAAAAAGTGGGCAATAGATCTAAATATACATTTTTCAAAAAAAAGGAGAATCATCAATAGATTAAAAAAAAAATCTTAGCACCATGTTAATGTTAGATTGTTGTGGCCACGCCCCCACCTGCAGAGGCTCTGAGAGGCCTCTGCCATCTACATTGAGGGCATGTCTACCTTTAAAAGCCCCAACCACGTGGGAGACATCCTCTTCTCTTTTTCTCTGCTCCCTACTCCCTCTCTCTCCTTTTTTCCCCTCCCCCAACTGTCCCTTAATAAACCGAATATGGCTCCTTGGCAGCGTGCTAGCACGTTCTTCCACACGCGAAATACTAACAATTAATTCTCAGGAAAATGCAAATCAAAGCCATCATGAGCTAGAACCAGTGAGCAGGGCTGGAGCCTTAGACAACAAGGGCAAGAAGCTTGGGTCAGTGTAGAAAGACAGACATACTGACTGAATGCAGAAAACAGCTTAGAAACCCTAATGCTGGATCCTCCTGCCGGCTTTTTTCTTTTCTTTCTTTCTTTTTTTTTTTTTAGAGACTGGTCTCTGGCTAGCTGGGAATTTCTGAACTCACAGTGATGTACTGTTGCCTTCTAAGAGCTGAGAATAAAAGTATGAGCCACCAAGTTCAGCTTCCTTCCTGCTTTTTTAAAAATCGACCAGGGCCAGGCACTGGTGGTGCACATATTTAATCCCAGCACCCAAAAGGCAGAGGTAGGCAGATCTCTGTGAGTTTGAGGCTAGCCTAGTCTATAGAGCAAGTTCCAGGACAGTCAGGGCTCCACAGAGAAACCCTGTCTCAAAAAACTAAACAATAACAACAAGACCCCAAACCAATCAGGAGAGTAAAATCTTACACATCTTCTTGGTCTTGTCTTTCCTGTGTTCATTACATTTGTCCTTTTCCCAACAAAAATAATTCATTTCTACATTTTACATCCTATTTAATTTAAAGCTTATATATATGATTGTGCATGCAGGCTTGACTCTTAGAAATTTTTGATTTTGTGTGTATGTGGGGGCGATAGCTAGACTGAAGGCATTAGCAAGGGTCTAGTGTGTGTGTGTGTGTGTGTGTGTGTGTGTGTGTGTGTATGTGTATGTGTGTGGGGGGAGGGATAGCTAGACTGCAAGCATTAGCAAGGGTCTAGTGTGTGTGTGTGTGTGTGTGTGTGTG
>PVIH01021158.1:6915-30603 GCA_004025045.1 Sigmodon hispidus | reverse complement strand
GCTGCTATGAACATAGTTGAGTTAATACCTTTGGAGTGTGAATGTGACTCTTTAGGGTATACACCCAGAAGTGGTATTGCTGGGTCCTTGGGGAGACTGATTCTCAATTTTCTGAAAAACTGCCATATTGCATTCCAAAGTGGCTAAACAAGCTTACACTCCCACCAACAATGGAGGAGTGTTCCCCTTGCTCAGCATTCTCTCCAACATAGGCTGTCATCTGTGCCTTTTATCTTAGCCAATCTAACAGGTGTTAGGTGGTATCTCAAAGTTGTTTTGATTTGCATTTCTCTGATGGCTAAATATGAGGAGCACTTATCAGGTGCCTTTCAGCCATTCGTAATTCCTCTGCTGAGAATTCCTTTTTTAGATCTGTACCCCATTTTGTGATTGGGTTATTCAAGGTTTTGGGCTCCAGATTCTTGAGATCTTTATATATCTTAGAGATAAGTCCTCTATCACTTGTAGGGTTGGTGAAAATCTTTTCCCATTCTGTAGGCTGGCGTTTTGTCCTATTGACAGTGTCCTTGGCTTTGCAGAAGCTTCCTAGCTTCAGGAGATCCGACTTATTGATTGTTGGTCTTAGTGTCTGTGCCACTGGTGTTATATTTAGGAAGTGGTCGCCTGTGCCAATTTGTAGAAGTGTATTTCCCACTTACTTTTCTATCAAGTTCAAAGTGGCTGGGTTTAAGTTGAGGTCTTTAATCCACTTGGAACTGAGTTTTGTGAAGGGTGACAGGCTCGGATCTATTTGCATTTTTCTACACACTTCCATCCAGCTATGCCAACACCATTTGTTAAATATACTATCTTTTTTCCATTGAATGTTTTGGGCCTCTTTGTCAAAGATCAGGTGTTCATAGGTTTTTGGGTTAATGTCTGGATCCTCAATTCTATTCCATTGGTCCACACGTCTGTTTTTATGCCAGTACCAGACTGTTTTTATTACTCTAGCTCTATAGTATAGCTTGAAGTCAAGGATGGTGATACCTCCTGAAGTTCTTTTGTTGAGTAAAATTGTTTTGGCAATCCTGGCTTTCCTGCTATTCCAAATGAAATTGAGTATTTTTCTTTCAAGTTCCAAAAATATTTTGTTGGGATTTTGATGGGCAGTGCATTGAATCTGTAGATTGCCTTTGGTAGAATTTTCTTTTTTCTATGTTGATCCTACCAATCCAGTAACATGGGAGAGCTTTCCATTTTCTGATATCCTCTTCAATTTCTTTCTTCAGTGATTTAAAATTTTGGTCAAATAGGTCTGTTACTTCTTTGGTTATAGTTACTCCAAGGTATTTAATACTATTTGCAGCTATTATAAAAGGTAATGTTTCCCTTATTTCTTTTTCAGCTCTTCTATCTTTAGTGTATAGAAGGGCTACTGATTTCTTTGAGTTAATCATGTATCCTGCTACATTGCTGAAGGTGTTTATCAGCTGTAGCACTTCCTTGGAAGTATTTTGTGGGTCACTTATGTATAAAATCATATCATCTGCAAATAAAGATAGCTTCACTTCTTCTTTTCCAATTTGTATCCCCTTAATCTCTTTTTGTTCCCTTATTGCTTTAGCTAAAACTTCGAGAACTATATTGAATAGATAAGGGGAGAGAGGACATCCTTGTCTAGTTCCTAACTTTAGTGGGATTGCTTTGAGTTTTACAAGAAGCTGTCTGCTTCTTGTAAATCACCTTTATTATATTTAGGTTTTCTCCCTGTATTCCTGATCTCTCCAGGTCTTTAATCATAAAGGAGTGTTGGATTTTGTCAAATGCTTTTGTTGCATCTAAGGATATGATCATGTGGTTTTGTTCCTTTAGTTTGTTTATATGATGGATAACATTTACAGTTTTTTGTATGTTAAACCTGCCCTGCATTTCTGGGATGAAGCCTACTTGGTTGTGATGGATGATATCTTTTATGCATTGTTGTAAACGGTTAGCCAAAATTTTGTTGAGAATTTTCGCATCAATATTCATGAGGGAAATTGGTCTGTAATATTCCTTCTTTGTTGTGTCTTTGAGTAGCTTGAGTATTAGGGTGATTGTGGCCTCATAAAAGGAATTTGGCAATATTCCTTCAGGTTTCTACTGTGTGAAATAGTTTGAGGAGTAACGGTAGTAATTCTTTCTTGAATGTCTGGTAGAATTCGGCACTAAAACCATCTGGACTAGGGCTTTTATTTTTGGGGATGTTTTTAATGACAGCTTCAATTTTCTTAACAGTTATAGGACTGTTTAGGTAATTAATCTGATATTCATTTAATTTTGGTAGATGGTGCCTGTCCAGAAAGCTGTCCATTTCTTCTAAGTTTTCCATTTTTGTGGAATACAGATTTTCAAAATATGATCTGATAATTCTCTGTATTTCCTTGGGGTCTGTTTTTATGTCCCTCTTTTCATTTCTTATTTTGTTGATTTGAACACTCTCTCTCTGTTTTTTGATTAGTTTGGCTAAGAGCTTATCTATCTTGCTAACTTTCTCAAAGAACCAGCTCCTAGATTCATTGATTTTTTTGTATTGTTCTTTTTGTTTCAATTGTATTGACTTCAGCTCTAAGTTTGATTATTTCCTGCAGTCTACTCCTTCTAGATGATATAAGTTTTTGTACTGACATTTGCCCATGGCTTCAGTGGTTCACGATTAGGTGGCTCCTGGTCAGTTGTGGCACTCGGGCTTGTGTGCCTCCTCTCACCTCTCTGGGCAGGCTCTGAGTCTATCCTTCAGGGACCCCTGTCCTTATCTGTTTGCTCAGTTGGAGGAGGAGGTGGGTAGCCATACAATTTCCCTGAGCAGCTCTGGGTATGGTGACAGGCAGACTTTATCTGTGCCTGCTACTGAGTGTGCTGGGACTCGCTCTGCAGACAGCACCTGGTCCCGGAAGCAGAAGCGGACCCAGAACCGATGGGAGCTCAACTCTCCCTCCCTGGCTGGGATACAGGCACTTGGGCCTGGTGACCCCTCCTCACCTCTGGGCAGGGTCTGAGTCTGTCCTTCAGGGACTGCAGTCATTATCTGTTCACTCAGTTGGAGGTGGAGGTGGGTAGCTGTGCAAATTCCCTCAGCAGCAGCTGGGGGGAACGTGACAGGCAGACTTTCTAGATTTTTTTCATATAGGCATCTAATGATATGAATTTTCCTCTTAAGACTACTTTCATTATATTCTATAAATCTGAGTATGTTGTGGATTCATTATTGTTAAATTTCAGGAAGCCTTTTATTTCTTTCTTAATTTTTTTCTTTACCCAGATGTGGTTCATTTGAGTGATATTTGGCTTCCATGAGTTGATAGGCTTTCTATGATTTTTGATGTTGTTGAATTCTAACTTTACACCACGGTGTTCTAATATGATACAAGGGATTATTTCCAATTTTTTGTATCTACTGATATTAGATACACGTGGTCAATTTTAAAGAAAGTTTTATGTGGTGCTGAGAAATATGTATATTTCTTTGTGTTTGGATGGAAGCTTTTGTAAATACCTATTAGGTCCTTTTGTATCATAACCTGTGTTAGACTACTTATTTCTCTGTTGAGTCTGTCTGGTTGACCTATCCAATAGTCAAAGTGGGTTCTTGAAGTCGTCCGCTATTAGTGTGTGACATTTATGTGGGGTTTAAGATTTAGTAGTGTTTCTTTTACATATGTCGGTGCCCTTATTTTGGAGGCATAAATATTCAGAGTTGAAACCTCCTCTTGATCAATTTTTTCCTGAGATGAATAATTAATGTCCATTCTGGTCTCCTTTAATTGATTTTATTTGCAATTCTACTTTGTTAGATATTAGAATGGCAACACCAGCTTGGTTCCTGGGGCTATTTTATTAGAAAATCTTTTTCCAACTCTTTATTGTGAGCCTCTGTCTGTCTTTGAAGTTGAGGTGTGTTTCTTAAATGCAGTATAAGTATGGATTCTGTTCTTGCATCTATCGCGTTAGGGTATATCTTTGTATAGGTAAATTAGTCCATTGATATTAAGGGATATTAATGAGCACTGATTGCTAGTTATCTCATTAGTTTTGGTGGTAGTTTGCATATATTTTCTTTCTTTGGAATTTTTTTCTGTAGGATCATTGATTGTTTGTGGTTTTATGAGTATATCTGGGATCCTTAGGTGGAGTTTTTCCTCTAGTGCTTTGTGAAGGGGTGGATTTGTGGATAGGTATTGTTTAAATCTAATTTTGCCCTGAAATATTTTGTTTACTCTGTCTTTGGTGATTGATAGTTTTGCTGGATATAGTTGTCTAGTTTGGCAGCCATGTTCTTTTAGTGTCTTCATAACTTCTGACCAAGACTTTCTTGCTTTCATTGTTTCCATTGATAGTCTTGTGTTATTCTAATGGGTCTGCTTTCATAGTTAAGTTGGCCCTTTTCTCTTGTAGCTCTTAAATTTTTTTCTTTGTTCTGTATGTTTTATGGCTTGATTATTATATGGCAAGCAGACTTTGGGGGGTTTAATCTATTTGGTATTCTGCAAGCTTCTTGTGTCTTTATAGACATTTCTTTCTTTAGGTTGGGAAAGATTTTCTCTATGATTTTAACGAATACATCATCTGTGCCTTTATGCTGGTCTTCTTTTTCTTCTTCTTCTTCTTCTTCTTCTTCTTCTTCTTCTTCTTCTTCTTCTTCTTCTTCTTGTCCTTGTCCTCCTCCTCCTCCTCCTCCTCCTCCTTCTTCTTCTTCTTTTCTTCCTGTTATTTTCAGGTTAGGTCTTTTCATGGTGTCCCAAATTTCTTGAACATTTTTCTGTTATGGATTTTTTTTGGTTTTAGTGTTTTTCTGGTGTTTTTTTTTTTTTTTTTTTTTTTTTTTTTTTTTTTTTTTTTTTTTTTTTTTTTTTTTTTTTTTTTTTTTTTTTTTTTTTTTTTTTTTTTTTTTTTTTTTTTTTTTTTTTTTTTTTTTTTTTTTTTTTTTGACTGATGTACCTATTTCTGCTACTGAGTTTTCCACTTCTTCAGAGATTCTCTCTTACAGCTCTTGGATTTTGTTGGTTATACTTGTATGTGTAGTTCCAGCTTTTTTCTTCAGATTTTCTATTTTTACCTTTGTCTCATTTTGCACCTTTTTGTTGATTCTATTTCAAATTTTAGTTCCTGGAATTTTTCTTTAACTTGTTGGTTTACTTTTTCTTGGTTTTCTTTCAAGGATTTGTTCTTCTCTTCCAATCTTTTGTTTGTACTTTCTTCTATTTCCTTAAAGAAATTTTTTATATCCTCCTTTAAGACTTCTATAATCTTCATAAAGGTGTTTTTGATGTTGTTTCAATTTTAATTGGTAATTTTCTTGTGTATAATAGTCTAAGCTGGCCATGGTGGCTTTTGAAAACTCAAATATATCTTTTAAGGTATTTCTGGTTTTCAAAGTCCCTATAATTACTTCCTATAGCATTTAATATACTTTACTCTGTATTTCTTATCATGGTTTGATGATACTATGATGTGGCTACTTTTTTTCTGGCCACTTAAACTTGGGTGGGTATTTCTTTCTTTAGATTGGAAAAGTTTGCTTCTATGATAGTTTGGAAAATATTGTCTATGCTTTGGGTATTCTATTTTGTTTTTGTTTTAGTCAGTATACTTTTATCAGGAAGAGGTGCCATGACTATGGCAATTGTTATAAAAAGAAAGCATTTCACTGCCCCTTGCTTACATAGTCAATCTTTTGTTCTTATGAAGACACACCATGACTATGGCAACTCTTATTAAAAGAAGCATTTCACTGGTGCCTGATTACAGTTATAGAGGTCATTCCATTCTCATCATGGTGGAGAAGATAATGACAAACAGACAGACATAGTGCTGGAGAAGTAGCTGAGAGATCTACATCTGGATCCATATATATCAGGATGAGAATGACACTGAGACTTACAGGCTTTTGAAAGTGAAAATCCTATCCCCAGTGACACACTTCCTTCAACAAATTGCAACTTCTAAATCTCTATCAATCCCTTAGCCCCTCCCAGATGACTAAGCATTCAAAAATATGAGCCTATGGGGGCCAGTTCTATTCAAACTACCACTGCGCTTTTGGAGATTCATAAGTGTAAAGTTAGACTTTTTAGTATTGCCCAAAGCATTTCCATGTTCCCTTCATAAATCTTTTTACAGAGTAGTGTTTCTCTTCAGTAAGTGATCAATACCCTCTACTAAGCCTTCTGACATAAACACTCTAATTTAACTCATTTTTATTAATTTATCTGCCACGTGGCTCGGCCCGCGGCTCACCTTTGTTTTTTACATAATTTTTTAGGGGTCGGATGGAGACTGACTAACTCCACTCTTCTCCTACCTGCCTGTCTTCTGAGTCTCTATCCACTTCTATGGTGCTCTACATAGGCCAAACCAGTTACTTTATTTACATCGTACAGAAAACATTTCCACCACAGACACTAAATTTTCCATGTGATCTATGTTCTATTGATGAGGTTTTTCATGAAGTTTTTGTTTTGTTGAGTAGGTTTTTAATTTCCAGGATCGTTTAAGTTTAGGAAGTTATTTTATCAATTTTATCTTTATATTCAACTCTATTTTCAGGCTGGAACATGGATAAAATAACCAAAATAAAAAGAAAAAAAAAGCCTAATACTGCCACCACCATCTGATGTAAGAAGATTCTCATAATACCTCAATAATCTCATATAGGAAGCAACATTGTAGTCATACAAAGGACGTAATTGATCTTCTTGATCAGTGGCCTTCAAGCTGTGGCATATAAAGACTTAAAATTCATAACTGAGAAGCTCTTGAGATTCTTCTGGTATGGCTTCTCATTGTTTTCAGAGATTGTTTATGCACTTTGCAACAGAACTCACACTATATCAGCAAAGCAATTGCCCAGCTGTGGTGAAGACTTCAAAGGTAATCAAACTCATGCTGCAGAAAAAAAATACACAAATAAAAACAATGTCCCAAGTTTATTTTCAACACCTGTAGCTTGAATAAAAGGAACCACCTGGAAACTATTAAATTTATTATCTAAATCAATTATGTAAAATGTGGCACATCATGACAAGCAGACTTTTTCTTTAAAAAGAAAACAGATTGATCAGTATAAGCAGAGTGGATTTTAAGGTCAATTGTAATTTTGGTTTGTTTATGTATGTTTAAACTCTTAAATAAATAACAAAAAAATAAGTAACTCTATGTACTGATAGAAAAAACATGTGATAGTATAATATTATAGTAGCTCATTGACACCTTATACAATCAAATTATTTATTTATAAATTAGAACTTTAAGATAATAAACAATTGAACAAGTTTGAAACTGCAAATCAGCAAATTATAAATAAATATACTAGATTCTACAATTGTTAAGCTGTATTTTTTACATTATAGTTGAGAAACGATTATGAACAGGCAAATTTTTAATAAATCATAATCTGTGTGAAAAACCTATCCTATTTCAGCACAATATTCCACAAATTTCTTTGTCAGCAAAGATTGTTTAGATCATATTTACCATACTTTTTGTTTATTAATGTCTTTATTTGGTCCTTCAGTTTTTTAGATTTTATGTTATAGACTATCATTTAACATAGTATTATATAGTAATTAGCACATCAAGAATAAAATCAAATATTTTAGTGCATAATCAGTCAATTGAGAATATTTTACAGTCTTCATACCCAATAATATTGACCTTTATTATGCAAGTTGTGTTCACTCAGTCCAAAGCACTAGATAGGGAATAGAGAGTAATGTGTAAGTAAGAAATGCCTTAGATTAAATGTTCCTAGTTGCTGAGACTCAAAATAGAAAAAGGTAAACATATTATTTTAAATAAGTCTTAATCCTTATACTGAAACATCATATATTGCAATTGCATTCAATCAAGTCATTGTTATTTTCAACTAACATAACTCTCAAGCACATGTAGTTACTTAACTCTGCCATGATTTAAGTATGATAAATGAAGTTTGAATATATGGTAAGACATATGGTTACAAACAAAAGGGACATACTTTCTCATAAGTAGTTGTAAAATAATGCATGTGTCAAAAGATATGTATTATAAGTTTAAATGTCTGTTACAGATGACTATATAATATTTCTTCTTGCATTGTATCTGTCTTCAGTGATTTTTATAATCTGCACTATAACTGGAGTGGAAGGCTTTTCAGACAGTGACTAAGTGATAGACTTTCATGCATATTTAATCTGCAATCACTAATTATTTACATTAAAACAACACAAAACAGAAAAAAAATCTATTTCATTTAGCTTGTGGACCTGGTATCAATGATGACTTTCCCAATTAAAATATCTGTGTAAATGCCCAGGTCTTCTTGGGAATCATGAAATACAACTCTCTTAGGGGAAAAAAAGCATCCATTTTGTCTTTGAAATGTTTTCACTTGTTCTTTTTATTGCCCTTAAGAGAAGTTTCAATGAAGGCACAGATGACTAGAGGCCACAGCACTGAGTGATTGTGTTATGATAGCTCAAAAACTTAAGAAAGTGTTCCAGGAATAATAAATGTCATGGACATGAGCAGTAGCAGCAACATTACAGACGGTTCATGGCCAGTCAAGGTTCAGAGTTTGAATAAATAGTCTCCAGTGAGAAAATATTGTCTGATAGTTTTTGCAGAAAGATAGAGTGAATTCTTATATCAATGATGATGAAAGAGTATATACAGAAAGTAAATGCATTTTTAAAGCAAAGCAATAATTTCAAATGATGATAGCAGGCATTCTTTACTTTCTTTAAAATTTGTTCTGGTATTAGTCTGAGCATGGAAAAGAACAATTGCTTTATGAGAAATGCACTCTTTAAAACAACTTCATGAAAAAATTTCACATCATCATTATCTGTGAAATTACCTATGCTGGGACTGTTCTCTTTTTCCAAAGGCCTTTTTGTTAATTTATTCATAGTTATAAACAGTTTCTATGTAAGAATAATTTTTCCTATTTTTTCTTCTAAAATTATAATCTATATTTCCCTAGGAAAATTATAATAAGCTTGTGAGCTAGAAGAAAGTGAATCAGTTCAAGGAGTTCTCACAGTTAATTCAAATTCTAATATGTAAGACTTATCAAGTGATATTCATTTGGACCAGTAAGGCAAACATGCTTTCAGGTTTTCATAAGAGAAATCCCATCAGGGACTGGAAAGATGGCTTAGAGAATCAATGCTTCCTAGTCTTTAAGAGGACCTGAGTTGCTAGAACCTATGTCAGGTGGCTTGCAACTGCCTGTTATGCCAGCCCCCAAGGCATTTAACACATTCTTCTTGTGTTTCTGGTATCTCTACACATAGCATACAGAAGCACATGTGTCCAACAGCATAAAATAATGGACATTTATGGGATGAAGCCTACTGATTGAGATGTATGATATTTTTTAGGTATCACCAATCGTCCTTCTCAAAATAGCACACCTTCCCACACTGGTGACTGATACCCATGAGAAAAGTAAGTATGATTTCCCTTTAGGTCACTGAACCTTTATGGAGACAAAAGTCTTGGGTCAGATGAGAAGTAAAAGCCATTTCTTGTGAATGAACCATCCCAAGTGCCATACTCACCAACAGAAAGGACTATAGATTAGCTTCATTTTGCAAATTTGTCCAAAACAGTCTTGTTTACTTACAAATTGTATCTCATTTGCAAAATGATATATCAGGAAACGTGTAGATTAGAAATTTGTGCATATTTATTCTAAACGAGTGTATCTTTAATAATTTAATTATTATGTATCTTTGCTTGGAGATTTTGAGTTCAGTGTAATTAGTAATTAGCAGTGAGAATACTAGGTCAAGTTTTTTAGAGTTGTGAAGAATATAGCTACTGGTAAATAGATGACATTGGGGAAATTGCTTTGTTTTGTTTCTAAAATGAGAACAAAGATTGTGTGTGTGTGTGTGTGTGTGTGTGTGTGTGTGTATGTATGTGTGTTGGTAGAAGAGTTTGAACATATTAATGTTTGAAAAAGATTGGATAGATTGTCTCACAAATGAAACATTCAATAATACAAATTACAGAAAGGCTGGTAACAGATATGAAGGAGGAAAAGATGTTGATTTGGTCTGATAATTTTTGTCTGAGCATGATATCAAATATTTGCAACACCAAACATATGTCCATATGTGTACACCATTCTCAGCAAATTAATATTTTGTATTCAGCTTCTTTTACAGACTTCTTTTTGATCCCTACAATTTATTGAATTTTTCTATTGCTGTGGGATGATGCAAAGTGTTTTACTTATTTTTTTTATTTTAATCTAAAATTAACAATCATGTAATTGAATTGAAGGGAAAATAGGTTTGAAATATTACTGTCATTGACTGAACTAGGAGTCAGGAACATATATCCTTTGTTATGTAATTAATTCAGAACTATGATGTCTCCCTTGGTTTCAGACACCACTTCACTTTTCAGCCTTTTCTCTTTCATTCATCATTAAATGTTTCTCTAGATTGATTATCTAGTACATATGTGATGTAATTTTTATGAGATTTAAGAAAATTAATACTTTTCTTAAACAATGAAAGGGAAAATTCTATTAGAGTTTATTGGCTTAATTTCTTCTGTAATTTAGCTACATCAAATTATTATTTCTGGACTAATCAGAAAATAGTGAATTTATTCATAAATAAGTCTTTGTTTTCGGTCCTGTTATAACATTTAAATTTTAGCAATGAAATAAATGTTCATAGTTTATTGCAGATCATCTATATGTTAAAGAATTAGCATGCAGAAATTCAGAATGTGGTTATATTTGAAAAGAGAACCTTGAAAGAGATGATTAATTTTAAATGAGATTCTTAAGGTAGGCCTTTATTTAATCTGGAAAGTGTACATTAAAGACGAGTAATTACAATTTACTTAAAGGCTTCCATATATATGCAGCTTATGGAAATGACCATGTGGGGATATGGAAAGAGGTTGGCTAAGTCATGTGAAAACCAAGGAAAAGAGACCTCAGAAGGACCCAAACCTACTGACACTGTGATGTTGCATCATCAGACATGAAAACCAAGAGAAAATAAATATCTATATAATAAGCAATTCAGTATTTTTTGTTATAATAGCTCATCATTTCTTTTAATAAAGAAATATTTGCTTAAATGGCCTTTGCACTGCAGAAATATTTTTATTCTCTTGGGATGAACAGAGAAGCAATGGTACATTAGCTACTTTTACGGTTGCAATGATTAAAATATTCTGACAAATGCAAGATAAGGGAAGAGGGGTTAAGCTGCCTGAGCTGGATACAGCTCATCATGGCAGGGAAAGCATGGTGTAGCAGCTGAGGGAAGCTGTTGCTCAGCTGTCCTTTCTACGTACTTTAAAAAAGAAACCCTAAGCACAGAGAATGGTGCTACCAGTTAGTATTGAGAGTCTCCTCAACTCAGTTAGCTCATCAGGAGAATCCCTGGCCGCTGTGACCAGTGTATAACCAAATCTTGACAATCCCTGATAGTCGTGTTCAGAGGCTTGTGCCCTGAATTATTTGGTACTGTCAAGTTGGCAAGCAGTTATAACTACTGTGCCTAGCAATTCTGAAGTGTGTGTTGAATGTTAATAAAGTATGGAGTACAAAGCAAGTCAGAGTGGTACTCTGAGTGTTTTCCTAGCAGAAGCAAAAGAACTGATTGTGTGATCAGATTGAGAAACATTAGGAGAAACTTGCCAGGTGGAGCTGGACTTGATCCAGATTCCAGCTATACTGATGCTAGATGGAGAAATCCATTTAGAAGAAGATAAACATTTGAATCATAAAGATGCAAAATTCACAGCTAATGGTCAACCTGACTTTTGCTTTTATACAGAGAGGCAAGGTCTAAAACTGCTGCTGATAGAACCTGAATTTTCAATGAAATGTTAAAATTGACTGTCAAAAGCTTTATTATAAATATTCTCAATATCTTATACTTTGGGCTCCGACTTAATACTTCTCAGAAACTGTTTTGACAAATTTTTTATAAGAATCTATGTATGATTCTTTATCACACACCAGATTTTGTAATTCAGAGTGACATTGATTTAAGTTTGCAAATTATGATTATGTTTAAGCAATAATTTAAAAATTTCACAATTATTTTCTCTCTTGCTCATTTTTTGCTATTCATCATCGCCCATGTTTGTGTGTGTGTGTGTGTGTGTGTGTGTGTGTGTGTGTGTTTGTGTTATAAGTGTATGTGGTCCTACACATATTATCTGTGCTGTTACAATTATCAGGCAGTTTTTCTATCACCAAATTATTTGCACAGTCTAGTCCCTAACAACTCTAAAAGTAAAATCTGTTTCATACTTAGATCTTTTACTGAGTCATTGAGTGATTTATTTGCTCAATCATTTTCCTCAGTTGTATAGATTAAAACAAAAACTGGTAAGGAAGAAATATTCCTTCAGTACAGCAGTAATTGCAGTACAGATCAATTTAAACATTGCTTTTCTGTGATGAGCTTCTGTAACACAAACCACAAAATCCCATTTATTTGCCAGTTTGTAAGATGTATCAGCTGACACCCTTTTTAGTTATATATTTTGGCTTGAGATGGATATTTTTATGAATAAAATATATTTTATAAAAATCTCTTAATTTTATTTGTGTGTGTGTGTGTGCTATGTATGTGTACATTCATGTCTGTGTATATCTGCACATACGTGGGAGATGTTTCTCATTTTACTTTCCCTTTCAAGACTGGAATTACAGGCAGGTTGCCATGCCTAATTGGAATTTACATGGTTTAAGAGGATTCGTAATCTAGCACTTCTACCCAGTCATCACCCCAGACCTCTTTCTAATCCCTTAATCTTACCTATATTTTAAATTGAAAACCTGAAAAGAATAGAAACTTTACATTATTATTTGCTGTCTGTAAGGGGAGTGTTCTTGCACTCCCACTTCTAAGTGTCTCCTGAAGGCCATGTGTGCTATTCATTTGTAGATGTGGAATACTACATTTTCAGTCTATTTCAGAGCAGCAGATAAACAGCTCAGTTTTTGACCTCTCCTGTCAATGTACATAAAGATAAAAGATGATTAAAATTATTTTGAACAAGCTGGTTTATCCAAATCAAATGCATTTAAGAGCCACTTCTTTTCCATTTCTTTTATATTTTATGAATTTTAAGGTTCTCTAGCACTTGTTTATATGATTATAAAAACACACATACTTGTAAGTTGAATAAACTTTGCCAAGATACTGACAATCTTTTAAAGTTACTCATCTTGTAGCATAGCTGTTATCAGGGAATTTTCTTTCTATAGTCTCAGTAAATCATGGCTCACTGACCTCAGTAAAAACTGAAACTGAAAATAAAAACTCTTAATTTAATATTTTTACAAAAGTTAATACTACATTATTTCCTAAAATTAATAAGAGACACTACAGTATTACCTTGCACAGGTGTTTGTATATTTTATAAGTACAATCTTCCTGAGGAGTATGCACAAGGTCATAGTTTGAGTCCTTAGTTGCATGCTCCAAACCAAAGGAAGCACCATGGTATTGTCTGTCTGAAGACTTGGGAAGCATTGCATCTTTTCCTCCTCCAGCATTTCACTTCTGACATTTTTTTATTTAAAAGCATGAAAACAAGCTTTCCACTGTGGCAAGATAATACAATTTAAACTCTCCTTAGTTCTCATCATGGAACAAAGAAAATTAAAAAAATAAAATGAAAAAGAAAATAATTGTGGTGATATATTGTATATTTAATAAAAATAGTCTGGAATATCAGAGAACAAGCCATCTACAGAGCCAAAGTTTAGGGAGTGGTGACCAAGTCTTTAATCCCATTACTTGGGGGACAGAGATCCAGGTCTGTGAGCTCACGGCTAACAGCCATACAGTGATGCACTTTAATCCTAGTTCTAGGAAAGTTGAACCAGGAAATAAAATAGCTGGGTGGGGAAAGAAATATAAGGCAGGAGAAGAAGTTCAGCATTTTTTAAACATTTATTATTATTATTATTATTATTATTAACAAAGAAGTCACACTTTCTATCCTTGTATATCCTTATTCAAGGTCCCTTCTCCCTCTCACCACATCAGGTCATTCTTTCTTCTCCACAACTCCCCATCCCCTCCCTGGGCAGGCAGCAGGCAGTCCCATGGTCCCAATGACCTAATATTGCTTAGTTCAGTCTCCACTCCTGGCAGATCCAGTTTTCTCCCCACTTCCTCAAGAGTGAGTCAAGTGTTCCTCTAGGGGGAATGGGCTCCAAGGAGTCAGTCCAGGGTGTTTATCATCCCAAACTGTTCAGCGGTTGTGGTTTGCAGCTTGAAGTTCAGCATTCTATCTGAGCAACCAGTCAGTTTGAAGACCTGTGAAGACAAAACTTACTCTGCTCAACTTGAGAAGTTCACTGGGTGAGATTTGGCTGCCCTTTGTTCTCTTTCTAGTATTCCAGATTTTTTCCCCAATATCTGCCTCAGGGTTTTTTATTATACTATCAAATAGAATTCATACAATAAATAAGAATTCTCACAATAAATAATCTTTCTAAACATTATTGAATATCTAGCATCATTGACTATAAAAGATAGTTTCCTTGGCATGATGAATTCGCTACATATTAAATAACAGAAATATCATCTTTCTTTTTTCTTTTATTGGAAATAATTGTTTCTCATTGATATATTCTTATTATGGTTTCCTCTCCCACAATGCCTATTGGGATCCTTTATATCTCTCCTCCCATCCAAATCTACACTCTATCTGTCCTTAGAAAATAGTCTTCTAAAGAGTAATAATTAAATTAAGCAAAACAAAACTAATAAGCATATGACAAAACAGACAAACACCAGAAAAAGATCCAAGGAAAAAGCACAAGCCACGCATATTGTAGATGCAGGAATTTACATTACATTTAAACACAAAGAAGTCCCATAAAAGTACAAACCTGAAAGCCATAATATATATGTAAAACATCTATAAGAAAAAAATCAATAAACAAATAAATACCTTGATAAACATTATGCCTCAAAGCACCTTCAAATATTTAATTGAGTTCATTATATACTTCTGGACAGGGTGGGCTGCTTTTAATAGTAGCATGTATTTTCATTGAGACTATGTTGGAGAGCCTAGTTTTTATTTGTAAGCACTATTATTTAGAAATAGCTTCTGGGTTAGGAATGAGGGCTTGTGCCAACTACTCTCAGAACTTGAATCCCATGTGCCCTATACCTTACAGGTACTGGGGATGTTACTACAATTTCTATAAGTTTATATGTATGTCTGTACCTCTGTGTTTCAAAGGCCTTATTACCTAGGTATTCTCCATCCCCTCTGGTTCTTACACTTTGCTGCCTGCTTTTGCAGGGTTCCCAGAGCCCCCCAAAAAAGAATTTGATAGAGACTTTTCTATTTAGGCTTTAATGTTCCAAGGTCTCTCATTCTCTGTGTATTGATTAGCCATTAATATCTGCATTCATTCTCATCTACTGCAGGAGAAAGGAGCTCTGAATATGACTGAACAAGGTACTTATCTTGTAATGACATTAGGAGTCATTTTATTGCTATGTGTCTTTAGTAGAAGACTAGTGTTTGATTTTCTCCAGGGTGCCTGTCCTATCTAGTCTATTTCTTGGTCACCCTGTGAGAATGGGTTCCATCTCATGGAGTGATCCTTAAGTCAAATCAGATATTGGTTGATTAGCCCCACAAATTTTGTGTCACTATTGTACTAGCAATTTTTACAGATAGGTCAAAATTGTAGATCTATGGGTTTGTAGCTGGGTTGGTATTTATCTTGCTAGTTTGCTAGTATGCAGAATAACTTCCAGTATACAGTAGTACTAGCCCATGTAGCATGAATTTGGATTGTATTGAAAGAGACTCAGTGCCAAATATCTGAAAGGCTGAATGAAACATCAGAGAGAGGAAACATCATAGTCAAATCTCACCCAGCTATCTTCCAACTTCCTCAGCCTCGCTCCTGGTTACCTCTGCCTCTGCTGGTCTCCTATACTGCCTTAAATACCCTTCTTGCCAGCTATATCCCATTGTAGTTAGGATTAAAGGCAGGAATTACTTTATTTGGTAGTCAGCCTTGAGCTCACAGAAACACAGAAAGTTCTTTCTCTGTAGTTATAAGATTAAGGGTGCAGATCACCACTCCCTGGTTTTCTGTGTGCTAGAATTAAAGGTGTGTGCCACTGAAACCCAGCTGTGCATCCTTGTACTCAAAAATCAAGAAATTCCTTAGCTACCTGCCTAATTTTTGACTGTGTGCTGATATCTTGATATTTCAGGGTTTTTTTAAATATATAACATATCACTACATACCCCCTTTTGTGTCAAAAATAAAAAAGAAAGCTATAACTAACACAAGAAAGACCAAATATAATAGGCACAATAATTATATACAATATATAAAAACAATAATTACATGAGGAATGTCCAATTTGTTAACAATTACAAATTTAAAGAAAATATTCCATTACTTAATCCTATTTTAGTGAATCCAAAGAACTGTACTTAATCCACTTTCCATCTAACTTGCATTACTAACTAAAAACTATATTTCAATGTCTCATAAAATTATACACTTTAACTTCAAAGTGAATTTCTTTTCTAAAACTGTCACTAGAAAACTATAAGAACTACTAAATATCTTATCTTCAAATACCTCAAAGATCCAAGAAAAAAATATAATCAATTATGGATATTTATGTTTGTTTATATGTTGGTTATAAATTGTTATAGCTAATAGAAAAATAAAAAGGATATTAGATTTGGGGTTCTTGTATTAAAAAGAGAAAAAAGGGAAATGTAGTGAGGTTATGTGTTATATTGTAAGTAATTGTCCTACGTATGGGTTTAGTAAAAACACTGATTGGCTGAAGGCAGACAAGATGGGTTTAGTTCAGATGAAGGAGTTAGCAAATTAAATGCTTGGGCTCTAGGCCAATCAGCTCACAAATAATGGAAGTATCTGTATGATTATTTGGGCCTATGTGGCAGTGGGCCTGAAAGTGGTTCCAAACCTCTTGGCTAGACCAGAAAGTCTGGAACAGAAACCTAATACAAGTCCATAGTGGCAAAGGATCTAGGTAGGCCCCTCCATTGATTCTAAGTGTTCAAGGAGTTGTGTGATTTCTTTAGCAATGGGCCTTACTGTCAGTTTATGGAAAGCACTCATAGCCTGAACAATTCTCTAGGATGTTTGGAAGATCTATGGGTCCTCTTTGGTCAAGAACTTTATTAGATGCAACTTATTTCTGGTACTGGAATCTTCAATTGGTGTCAAGAGTTGTTATGTTGGGGCTTCATCTTTTCTGATACTTTTTGCTTAGATCATCTTTACATATGTATAATAGATGTCTCATGTATTATAGAAAGAAGTACCTACTTAATTGTGTTGCTATAGCACCATTCAAATCACCCTTAGTTTTAGCTCTTTCTCTCCTTATTGCCTCCATTACTCCTTTCCTGTTTCCTTACTTTCCCCACTTGGTCCTCCCATTCCAGTAGCCCATATGATGCATTCCTGGCCATCCCTTCTATTTCCCCTTCTTAGGAAAATATATACTTTCCTTACTCTCTTACTCTATATCTAACCCTTGTAATTATATAAATAGTGTCTTGCTTATGAATGCATAAAATACACCTACATATAAATGACAAAAAAAAACCCTATTTGTCTTTCTAGACCTGGTCATATTATTCAGGTCAGACATAATTCATAATGTTATTTCAATTTTCTTATATCTTTTGAAATATGCTTTGTGAAATATGCTTTCTTCAGAATGTGTACAATTTTGGAGAAGATCCCATGAGGTACTAAGAAGCACGTATATTCTCTTTTGTGTGGGTGAAATATTCTACAAATAACTATTAGGGTCATTTGATTTATGACATCAGTTAGCTTCAGAATTTCACTTGTTATTTTTTTTTTGGCCTGGATAATATCTATTGGTTATAATGGAGTACAAAATTTACATATTATCACTGTAGGAGTCAATATGCATGTTCTGGCTAGTATTTTTTTTTTTTTTTTTTTTTGTGAATGTGACACATGCTAAAGTTATCTGAAAAGAGAGAATCTCAACTGAGAAAATGGCTCCATAAGATTCAGCTGTAAATTATTTTTTTAAATTAGTGATTGATAGAGGGAGATCCAGCCCATTGTGGGTGATACCATTCCTGTGCTGGCAGTCTTTGGTTCTCTGAGAAAGCTGGCTGAGAAAATCCATGAAAGCAAACAAGTAAGCATCACCCTTTCATGACCTCTGCATCAATTCCTGCCTCTAGGTTCCTGACTTACTTGATTTCTCATCCTGTCTTCCTTTGATAATGAACAGTGATGAGGAATAGTAAACCAAATAAACTCTTTTATCCCATAGTTTCTTTGGTTAGGGTGTTTCCCCAATATGCAATAGAAACACTAATTAGTACAATGTATATTCTGCAACATTCCCCCCTTTTTGTCTAAATAAAAAGAAAAAACTTCAATTCTAACATAATAAAAATAAACAATAAGAAAACTTATTATTTTAGAATTGCATTAACATTTTCCAGACCGTTTGTACTTGGCATATCTGAAGAAAATATCTATCTTATCTTGGTGAACTTATACTTTTATATCTAAACCTTTTTTATTGTAACTTGTGTTGCTATCTTAAAACAATTCTTTTAGACCTCAAAATATTTTCTTAAATAAACAATTTAAGAATTTACATCTCTCAACCTTATATATTTTATATCTCTTTTGTGAGTTTAGTTTTTGAATTTGATTACAAAGAAAGCTGTAATTATAAATATCTCATCTTCAACTCGATCAGAGACCAAAAAAAATACACTATTAACCAAGTAAACAGGAAGTGCAGAGCAGACAACTACTAAAACTACAGTTAAAAATGCAGCTGGATTTCTGGATACTTACTCAAGTTTTCTTTGCAATGATGAGCATCCATCTTCATCCTACAGGTCTAGAATATCTGACATACACTTTTTTGAAACTGGAGTTTTGAAGGACTGTCCTACTGATTTGAGTCTTGGCAAAGAATGGCAGACACTTTTATTTGTTTCCTGCTTGTTCAGTTTAGAGATCACCCTGTCATCAGTTGAGACAAGGGTAATTTCTTTGTCCAGTGGCTAGCTTTTGCCACAATAAAAGCAAACTCCACATGTAAGTTCTTTGATGCCCATCTTCTTTTTATGAAGTAAATTGGTGCCCCCAGGAACAGATGCTTCTCACTGTCATCAAAAGCATTATGTTATTAAAACAGTTTAAATGTCATATTCTATAGTTCTTTAAAGTGTTTAAAGATCACCTATTTATTGAAAATACATCTTGTATGACCTTAAAATATGCCTATCATGATGACTATAAGTTTGACGGTTATATATTACTATTAACTGTATTATTTTATTATTCAAAATAGCTTTCAAGAACAAAAACTATACACCACATTTATAAATGAGTTGCATAGGTGTGGTTATATATTACATATTTAATAAAAACCTGAATACTGGGGAGAGAGCCCACAGTCAAATCCTAGGCAGGCAGCTCAAAAACTTCTTAAACCTTAAATACAAAGATAAACATCTAAGTCAGTCACACACACCTTTAATTCGAGTACAGGGAGAGCCAAAGTAGTAACCTCCACCCTTGATTCCACAACTCCAGAAACTTCTCTTGTTATTATTCTTCTGTTAAACTTCTTCTGTTTCTGTGAGTTCAAGGCTATATACCTTTAATCCTAACCTGGATGGGTATATAAGGGCTTGTAGAAACCCAGGGAGGACAGAAGCTACTGAGAGAAGTGACTGGGAGAAATGACCTGAATTTTGGCGAGAGAGCACACAGTCAAATCCTAGGCAGACAGCTCAGGAAATTTTTCAGCCTTGAATACAAAGATAAACAGATGAGTCAGTCACACACACCTTTGATACCAGCACAGGAAAAGCCAGAGTGGTGACCAACACCCTAGATCCCATAACTCTAGAGACAGAACTTCTGTTTCTGTGAGTTTAAGGTTACACACCTTTAATGCTAACCTGGATGGCATAGGGTATATAAGGGCTGGAAGAAACTAGGCAGATTGAAGCGACTGGCAGAAGCAACCAGGAGCCAGGCTCAAGAATTTGCAAGATAGCTGGTAATTTTTCTCTCTGATATTTCACCCTTCCCCTGATATTTGGTTCTCATCTTTAAGATTTTTTATTTTTCCATAATGTTCTCCTTTGAGATTTAAATTCCTCAGTATGATTTAAAGGGACTTCAGAATCTAGTTTTTGACTCACATCTACATTTTATTCCATCACTGCTCTCCACACTTCATGTACCCATTCACCTATCTGACCCTTCTCTTCGGATTATCCACATTGTGTCAAGAACTGACTAACATGTGAAGATACAGAAACAAACATGTTATATTGTCCACAGTATATTGAAACAGCATAAAGAAGAGAGAAGAGTTCCTTTGCTTGCTAAATGCACATATATTGATAAGATAATATTCTTATTATAAAAATCATGAAAAATAATCATTTACTGGAGATGAAATTTTTTAAGTAGACAAGCACTAAGCATGTACAGCTAAAATAAGCAAATGTAATTTGTTGTATCTATTAATATTGTAATATTTGGTAGACTGTCATGATGGCAATTTATAAAAGTGAAGTGAGGTCATTTAATTACATGAATTTTATAATAGAATAGACTTAAAATTTTAGTAAAGAATATGAATTTCCCAATTGTTTCATGGCAAAGTAGGTTGTAAGCAAAGCTTAGGTCAGGAAATATCTTGGAGTAGGAAAAGATTTAAACAGAATCCTGAAGATATGAAGATTAAGGCACACCTATGAGTTTCTGTGCTATTAACTACTACAAGAAGATGATTTTTTGATGAGGACTGAGTGATGCACAGCTTTATAAGTATAGTAGTATGTAATCAAAAATAATTTTTTGCTATGCACCTTTAGCAGAGTAATACTAGTAAGTTTTCCCCTAAGGCCCACATTATCTCCAGTCTTAGGTTCTTGATTTTATAAACATTGTCAGATATGTGGTCTGCCTTGTAGAGCAGCCCCTAAGACAACTTAAAAGTATTTGGTTAGTCCCATAGCAATCATGCAACTATTACACTAGTGGGCATATCTCACAAGTATTTCATTATTATATCTTAGGGGGGTTGTATGTGGATGATATTGAAGGTTAGTCTTCTCCTATAGCTTATATGACACCTTTCAACTAAATGAATGTTGCTAGCCAGTGACAATGAAAATTCCAGTCAAGTACCAGCTAGATTTGTCCATGTTCTATGATATAATATGTTGTGACTTCAGCCATAGGGTCTTATTGTTAAGCTGCACAGAGTAATTCAGAGCTTTGGCAATAGCTTTTAGTATTTGTGTGTCTGTTGTCTCCACTGGAGAAACACAAAAGGATATAACCCATTCCTGGTACTGGAATTTTATTTAGTATCATATGATATGTGATTTATACATCCCATTACTCGCCAAACAAAGACGAACACACATCTAAAGGAACATAGCAAAAGTAAAAATCAGACACATTGTGGCACTGAGATTCAAGGTGATGAGCTTATATAGTATATTAATATTTTGGTTTCTAATAAAATGTTATATGTCCTATTAGCTTATGTCTTTTTCTATTTATACTTTCCTAGATATATTTATACTGACAATATCTTTATTCTTCTTCTAAAGCCATTCTCCTTTTCCCTTTATAATTTATTTTATAATCTTCATTTGTATTCTAGTAACCCCTCTACTTTGGGATCAGTGACAGCATGCAACATATAATATTGTAAATTGCATACTTGTCTCAATCTATAGGCTGTGGGAGTTTTTCATACAGAGGTGATTTCATTTTATTCTTTCTATATTCAGCACCTAGAACAATGGCTGGCACATAGCAAATGCTTGGCAAATATTTGTAGAACAAATGTGTTCATTTCCTAGTGTCAGCTCTGCCTCAATGCATTTCATTCAATGTTAAGCTTGTTCAGCTCTTGAAATGTCAATCATCCCAAAGCCAAGCAGCAGTGTTAGACATGGTGATTGCTCTCCTAAGGGCCTTCACTTCCAGCTGGGATCCTGGACTGGCCCGGAAGCCAAGCTACAAGTGACCTAATTAGTCCTTTGGTTATTTCCAAAAAGATTGGGAATAATCATGAGCAGGGATGGCCAAAAACTAGGACATGCAGGGTTTGATGAGAGTTGAAATGTTGGGGTGCCAGATGTACGTCTTTTAGACAATTTCAATAGTTTCCAAAATAAAGTAGTTTGCATTTTAATTGTTTGGTGGAGATTTTTATCAACAAAATATGTTCATTGACTAATCAGATCTTTGTAGCAGATTAGAAATTAGCTGTATGTTGGACACAGAAATAAGATACAGAATCTCCCTTTCTGGCTTGGCATTAAAAGAACTCATGATAGCAGAATTCAGCCAGATGCTGTTTATCTTTCTAGAGTGTAATTTGGGGGCTAACAAATAGTGAGCTGCCTTCAGATCCTATGCTTCTAATCAATGTCAGGAACTGGATGCTATGAATGCATCTCTCCCAGTGGAATCAGTACATAATGGATCTTTGACAGGCTTTTAATGCTTTTTTTTTTTTTTTTTCTAAAGGTTTATCTTTCACTTCATTGTCACAGATTGTTGGTGACTCTGATGGCTGAGGTCACAGATAAGTGTAACTAATGCCCTATTGGTATCTTATTTGCTCAGGGGAAAAATCATGAACAGGATATTTTTTTAAACAAGACAATATTCAAGGGATAGCTGATGAATTTAAAATTGAACGATATGTATTTGAGGTGATGATAACTATTACAAAGAAATCCTATTCAAATCCTTTGAACTCTTCTGCAGCTGTCTAACACACAATACCATGTAAGAATTTCTTTATTCTGAAACACTGAAATAGCCATGGAAACTTAAAATACTGATATACTTAGGAAAAACACTGAAGTCTGTGTACAAATATGCAAATGGATAAAAATGTCATCTGCACATTTTCATGGATTCTATATATGAAGTTTTTGCAACGAAAAGTAAACTGTGTCTGGTTTTTGAGATGACACAGCCAAGATACAGTTTGAGAACCTAAATGGGCCCAAAGCAACAAAACCAAAAATTATTAAAGGTCATGTGTACTGATTTTTGAGAAATATCTGATTTTTGGTAAAAGGTATTTCTGCTATTTTTATTACTTTTTTAAAATGGAGAAACTAATGTTTATACTCATAGAGGGAAACATGAAGTTTTTTAAAAGTTAAGTAACTTATACTTTGCTTGGGCTGTTTGAAATGTACATATAGACACTGGAGAACTAAAAATTAACAGATGGCCAGATGGAAAGAAGGATGGTAAATTAGATGCAAATATATAAGATAGTCCAGTTTCAGAGTAATTCACTTGTAACCTCTTGATTTCTTAAATGAATCTGTTTCCTACACAAAGCAAATATTATAGAAAAGTTGTACAGATTCTTTCTGCCTTTAAAAAAAATGCCAGGGTGTTTCTGATCCCAAGCTGTTCGGTGGTTGTGGTTTCAGAAACACCCTGGACTGACCCTTCAAACCCCAGTCCAACTATAGGAACACCTGACTCACTCTTGAGGGAGGGGGGAAAGAACTGGATTTGGCCAGAAGTGGAGACTGATCTAAGCATTATTGGGTCAGTGGGACCATAGGACTGTCTGCTCCCTGCCCAGGGAGGGGATGGGCAGTTGCAGAGAAGAAAAATGACCA
>PVIH01021157.1:0-30450 GCA_004025045.1 Sigmodon hispidus | reverse complement strand
TGATTTTATTGAAAACATTATCTGTGCCTTTGAGCTGGTATTCTTCTCCTTCTTCTATTCCTATTATTCTCAAATTAGGTCTTTTCATGGTGTCCCAGATTTCCTGAACATTTTGAGTTATGGCTTTTTTAGTTTTACTATTTTCTTTGACTGATATATCTATTTGAGCTACTGAGTCTTCCACTTCAGAGATTCTATCATCCATCTCTTGAACTCTGTTTGTTATGCTTGTATCTGTAGTTCCAGCTTTTTTCTTCAGGTTTTCTATTTCCATTTTTGCCTCATTTTGTGCCTTTTTTTATTGCTTCTATTTCAGCTTTTATTTCAGCTTTTAGTTCCCGGCATGTTTCTTTCATAGATTGTTCATCTCTTCCAATTTTTTGTTTGTATTTTCTTCTATTTCTTTAAGGCTTTTTTTCATATCTTCCTTGAGAGCTTCGATGATCATCAAAAAGGAATTTTTGGTGTTGCTTCCTTCTGTTTCCTCTTCATTGCTCAGTTCAGGTCTTGTATTTGTAAGATCGCCACTGTCTTCTGGAGTTACCATGTTGTCCTTTGTATTATTATGTAATTTTTTGCACTGACGTTTGCCCATGGCTTCAGTGGTTCTCGATTAGATGGGTCCTGGTCAATTGTGGCACTCGGGTTTGTGTGCCTCCTGTCACCTTTCTGGTCAGGGTCTGATTCTGTCTTTCAGAGACCCCTGCAGTTGTTGGTTCCCTCAGTTCCAGGTCGTGGTGGGAGCCATGCACATTCCCACAGCAGGAGCTGTGGATGTGGTCAGGGGCAGGCAGAGTTTACCTGCTCCTGCTCCAGAGTGCACTGGGATTCTGCAGACAGCACTCGGTCCCGGGAGCGGAACCGAAAGCAATGGGAGCTCAACTCTCCCTCCCAGGCTGGGATATAGGCGCTGAGGCCTCTTGCCCCCTCCTCACCTCACCTCTGGGCGGGGTCTGAATCTGCCCTTCAGAGACCCCTGTAGTTGGTTATCTCAGTTCGAGGTTGTGGCGGGGTTTCCCTCAGCAGGAGCTGTGGATGTGGTCAGGGGCAGAGTTTACCTGCCCCTGCTCCAGAGTGTGCTGGGATTTTGCAGACAGCCGTGTTTTTTTTTTTTTTTTTGTTTTGTTTTTTTTAAAGAGAAAAGAATATATTATTTTAAGACAAATTGTAACAGAATAAAGTAAAGGAATTTAAGTTGTGGTGTCAAGGACACTTAAAAAAATAATCATTTGCAAACAATCCTAAACCAGTGTACAACTGTAAAGATGTAACAAGATTGACATAAGTTATAAAATATTTTTTCTTCAGTAATTCTGCCATGTGAATTCTGTGAGAGATCTTCTTTTCTAAAAAATGATAAAAGTATATGTGCCAGAAGTGGCTGAAATTGATTTAGGTTGATTTCTAAATCTATGTAGCAAATTATGTGTGCTTTTTATTGTATTGTCTGTGTTTTTTTATGATTAGTACAGAAATGGGGGGTGGACTGAAATTTATTTTCAGGCATGTATGCAAAGTAATGTGCTTCATCACATCCTCTTCATGCACATTCCATTATGAATGTGAACAAAGACTTGAACAGAAAACTTGAAACTGAACAAACTCTACCTTACAAACACCAGTGCAGACAAACATGAGGAAACCCATGTATCAGTTCCCATTTCATGACCCTGCACTAGCTAAAGCAGACTAAAAAGTGTGTCTTAGTCCTTTCTGTAGACACTAGATGTGTTCTAGTCCTAGTGCTATGAAGAGACACCATGACCAGAACAATTCATAAACAACTTTTATAAGAGAAAACTCATATACAAATTTTTAATTGAGAGCTGGCTTACTCATCCAGAACGTAGTCCATTATTATCATGGTGGGAAGCTCAATGAAAGGCATAACACTGGGCAGTAGCTCAGATCTACATCCTGATGCACAGGCAGACAGGAAGGCAGAAAGAACCAGGCACTGGGCCTGGTGCCCTAACTGCTCCCCAGCAGTACAGCTAAAATAAGGACACACTTAAACAAATAAGGACATACCTCCTAATCTTTTTTAAACAGTCTACCAACTGATATCCAAGTATGTACATATATGATTATATGGTGGTCATTCTCATTTAAAATTTCCTAAACATGTAAAGCCATTGTAAAATTATTTTGCTAGAAAATTATTTCAGACGTTTGGAAACTTTAAAAAAAGGTTGTTTTGTGTAAAAGCACCCTCTTGAGTGTGTTATTGAAGTGGTCAGTAATTTTTGTGCCTAATCTTTCAGATCTTTATTTCATTTGTACAGACTTATATATGCCAGACCCCCCCAGCTTTGCATACTTGCTTATTCTAAACCAAAGTGTTTGATATAATATTGTTTTTCTCATCCTTGTAAATTTAAAATCTACAAAGGGTAATGAGTGAGCTGTAGTTATTGAAGGTACCAACTGACAGTCCTAAAAATGTGTGTTCAATTTTTGGATTCAGGGAATAGGACCCTAACAGGTGACTAAGAGAACCACTAAGAATGTTGTTCTTTCTACTTCATGTGTGCTGGGACATGTGTATCCAAAAATATATATATATATATAAAATTATCTAGTGAATTTTAAGACAAGTATGGCCATGAATTTACTGCTGTGAAGATTTATCTTGTTCATCTTGCATGGGAATTAAAATGTCTGTGATTTTTCTTTACTCTTCTATCTGCTCTTCTGGCTTTTCCAAAATTCTTACATTGGCTATGTGATGGATATTCTTCGTTGTTACCGGGAAGCAATACAGGATCACCTAAGAGACACGACTCTCAGAGCATCTGTTTAAAGTGTATAGAAGGAATTTACTGAAGATTGACCTTACCTGTGAATGAAAGCTTTTGTTGTAGCAAAACTATAAAGAGGTACCAGCAAAAACCAAACAATATTGCCTGCTTGCCTTACTTCTGCCAAATTCTAACTGCTGCTTCCCCAGCCTTCTGATGGGCTGGGTGTTGCTGACTGTCTATGAGTCTCTCAAATCTTCAGCATCATATTGGGACTGAGAAGACATCAGCTTCATGTCCCGAGCAGGCACTGTGTTCTCAGTTTATCCAGTGTGTAGACAGTTATTGTTGGAAAACACAGGTCTTACTTTATGAACAGATCTAACAAACAACCTTTAATCATTTAATCAAATTTCTTAAGTTATGTTGTTACTTTAGAGAATCCCGAGTAATTCAGACAATACAATTAATGCTTTATATCAATTTGCAGAAAGCTTTCCATTTGTTTAGAAAAGGTTTTTCTTGGATTAGTAATCTCAATCACATCAGTTTGTAATCTGTGAGCCTTGCTTCTTTTGAGCATTGGATGACACTTTTACGGGGTTGCTTAAGACCATTAGAAAACACAGATATTTACATTATGATTCATAACAGTAGCAAAATTACAGTTATGAAGTAGCAAAGTAAATAATTTTATGGTTGGAGATAACCACAACATTTTGAACTGTATAAAATATTGCAGTATTATTAAGGCTGAGAAACACTGCTCTACTTCATGAGGAGGTATGATGCCTCACAAAACTTTAAACAAATAAAGATAATTTATATTATATAGAGTACAGCAGGAAAACATGAATGAGGGCCTTTATGTTTGCTAGCGATGAGAAATGCTTGATGACCAATTTGTGCATAAATCTAATTTGATAATTCTATTATTTTACATATAATTGAAAGGATTCCTGGCATATCACATGGTGAAAACAATATGATGCTGACAGAATTCCTGGCATGCAGTGGCCAGTAGTAAAGCCAACGTGGCACCAGCAGAGCAGGCCATGTACAGAGGGCAGGCCCTAGGCATGGCTATGTGAATCCATGCCCACCCTCTGTCTTAAAAGAAGACTCCATGTAACAGTCCTCTCTTCCTCCTTCCTGATTTTCTCTGAGTAGCCACACAGTAACTTCTCTAAATAAACTCTTGTGTGGCATCTGTTAGTGTGTGTGTGTGTGTGTGTGTGTGTGTGTGTGTGTGTGTGTCTTCCCATCCATGAAACCAACAATGATCAATTCTTTTTTTGCTAATATTAACCCTTCTTATTTTTTCATAGTTCCCTCGAAAGCCAAAAACAAACAGAATACTCAAAAAACAACGTGTTTCAACCAGTCTTTTTTTATTTTTTCTTAACCTTGATACCTATATCATCAAGCTGAACTCTATGTATATTCTGCAACACGTGAGAAAGGCTTTGGGAAAATACCTAAGTTTGTCTTATTGGCATTTTGAATAGATGAAACATTTCATTCACAATTTTCATGCAGGAAGGGGTGGGGATGTTCTTACACATCATTTTATGCATCTTGTGCACTTCATTTCTTTTTTTAAAAAAATATTATTTCATGTTCATTAGTGTTTTGCCTATGTATGTGTCCATATGAGGGCATTCCCTCCTCTGAAAATGGAGTTACAGACAGTTGTGAGTTGTCATATGTGTGCTGGGATTTAAACCTGGGCCCTGTTGAAAAGCAGCCAGCTCTTAATGGCTGAGCCATTTTTCCAACCTGTATTTTGTTTCTTATTTTCTTGGTAATACTATTTTATGAATGTCTTGGAAAATGATGCACAAGAGCCTTGACTAGGCAGCTTCATGGGTAACTGGGGACATCCATGCCTGTTCTATTAAAGAAAGGGATATAGTTCTTTGAGTGGTCCTATCCATAAGACAAGCTGTGCAACCAACTGCTGTGCAGATTTCCCCCTCTGCTGTACTTGTACAAATGGTTTACTGTCCCATAAGTAAAATGTCAAATGTCAGGAATGCAAGGCCCTGATAAGGAACTCAATCTTGCTAATTTAGAATTAGAAGATTAGTCTCGAGGTCATTTGTTAGTGCTGACAAAATTTTACTGCTAAATTTTCATGGTTTACATATATATTAAATGTTTTAAAAATTGTCTATAAAATAGTGTTGAACTTTCAAACTAAAATTATGGTTATTACCACACCATATTCATGTTACATATAGTTAAATAATACATTTCACTATACCAGTAATAATTTCTTCAAAGTATTTAGAAAAATATTTTTTGAAATAAACCTAAAAGCAGATAAAAAGAGAAAAAGACTTATTTTTTTTAAGTCAGACTTATTTTTATTAAGACCACATGGCATTTGGCTCTGTGGTTTGGAACTGTGAAACCTGAGAATGGATTATACCATCTGAAGCAAAATTGCAGGGGTCTGTGAGAAACCTGTATGTTTCAAACATTATATAGTCATTCAAAACAAAACTTTGTTTTGAAGTATGCAATTGTGATTCACAGTCTATTGTAATCTTAGACTCTCTTGTTTGATAAAATCTAGTACTATCCAAAGGAACCATTCTTGTCCTCCCACATCAAAAGAATTTAGTTTCTTCTGCAGGAAACCTCTGGAGAGCATATGGTCTCGTACAGATGTGTGCATGTGTAATGCTTTCTGATCCCAGAGTTCACACAATGTCATGTGGCTCACTTATAACTTTAAGTCCATTCAAATTTCACTTCACATGTTTTTGAGTTCAGACAATGGAGGTTTGAGCTGTTTCTCAACTGCTTGGTCATTACTTGCTCTGTGGAAAATATTCTGAGACACTCCTGAAAAAGGTCACAAAAGATTTCTTTGATATTAAGTCTTGAGTCTGTATTTTTTTCTATCTGTTTTTCAGCTTTAACTTGAAGATGTGATTAAAAGAAGGATCTTTTAACTTCTGTGACTCCCAATTAACCAAACCCCATTTTGTTTCTGAGAATGGGAGGATTTACATAAATCTAATTTTATTACACAAAATGTTTTTAAACCTTCAAATTTATTTATGTTATTTTGTTTCTATCTCAATATAATTAAAACTATACCTTAGTGGAGAATATTTATTGACAAAGTAAGGATGAATTGGATCAAAATTCATTGTATGAAATCTCAGAAAGCTAAATCACCATACATAAAAATAAATAGCAATATTAATGCACAAAGGTTACAGTATATAGAATATAATGGTGAAGTATAAAGGATGAAATACTGCAAAACAGCCATTTATAGGTGAAACTATGTTATGACTTTCATTGTACATGTTAAGCCTATAATAATTTGTTATATATTAATATTTTAAATAATACTACAGAGCAGCCTTTATCATAATTACTGATTTTAGATATGAGGAATTTAAGGCTCAGAGATATTAATTTGTTTAAGTTATAATTGTGAGTAAATTTGACAGATGGGGCACTGTGTTAAACAATAATTCTCTAATGTAAGACTTCATAACCACTAAGTTAGCACAATGGCAATATGCACAAATATCTGCAACTGTAGAATGACCTTTTTGTTCAGTGTAAGTCTGTTTTTTTCATAAGGATGCAAACCTCACAAATGTATAGAACACAACTCTATTTGTGATGACTGAAAGTCGAATCTGTAACTGTTGTGACTCTACTCTTTTAATTGCAGGCTATAAGCTTACATTTCAGCATTAACACTGACCCACCTGATGTTCCATGGGCTAAGGAACATCACCCCAATGAGAAGTCTAGCTAATGGTATATGCTAAGAATTTCTACATTGAAATTTTCCTCTCCTTTTGAAAGCCATAGTTTTAAAAGAATAAAGACCTTTTTTATATATGAAGGAATCAGATAATCAAAATCTGCTGTGTTCAAGGTGAAGTCTGAATGATGTACAGTGAACTGGTCAAGTCTTTTATATATTGCTTTTTGAAGTCATAAAGAGGAAGTCATAAAGAAAATTTTGGAATTCTCAGTACAGTTTCATACTCATGAGTACCTCCTTATGCTGAACATTCAACAAGAAACATTAAGGACAGACATGTTATGTAAACCCTAAAGCAGGTAAACCAAAATATAGGGCCATGTGACACATCCTATTTGAGAACCCCTGACCATTCAAGAACACCAGCTCTTCTGATTGAAACATGCATCCTTCAGCTGCTGGGATTTTTGCTCTCATTATTTACTGACATGAAAATCTTGAGCAATATTACATGTTGATCTGTATGGCTAGATGCCTCTTATTACTAGGAGGGTTGTATCACTGGTTTTAAAAGTTTTCTTTTCTTATTTAACCAGTTTTGTATTTATTGTCAAGATATAAGATATTATTTTATTGTGAACTAGTTATATACTAGACACTATTAAAAACTTTAATTTATATTTGAAAAATACGGTGATTTCAATTTTCATCACTAATTATGTACACATTATGTATTACCAAAAACAATTGTGTAAAAAACAAATTTATTTTAAAAACTTACTCTTTTTTACACTTAATTTTTTTCTTTTCTTTTTTTATTATGAATAGTCACATTTTCTATCCGTGCAAATCCTTATTCAAGGCCCCTTCCCCCTCCCAACCCCTCCAGTCACTCTCTCTTCTCCACAAATCCCAATCTCCTCCCCAGCAAGGGCAGGAGGTCCCAAGGTCCCAATATTGCTCAGTTCAGCATCCATTTCTGGCAGATCCAGTTTCCTCATACCAACATCAAGACTGTTACTCTACCTATTTTGATGTTAAGACATTCCATGAAATTTATAATGTGGTCCATTTTCTGTGAATAGAATTCTGTCAAAATTTTTTATTATTATGTTAAAGTTTTACAACAATACGTTTTGATAATATTCGTTTCTGTATCCTCCAACTCATCTCAGATCAAATAAACAAACAAAAAAAATCAAACCTCTGGACAGATGTTTTTAATGTTGGTAGTTGTATAGTGCACTATCATATTTTAAGCCTTCTTATTTAGTCAAATTTGTTTAGTTTTGATCAAAAGGCTAAGTTTATATTATCTTTACGTTGGCAATTTTTATAAATACATTTTAATGAATTTTCTTTTTACTTATCTTACTGATTTTTGAGGTAAAATAGAACATTAAATAGTGGTAATAATACTCATTTAAAAGTCTTACATCGTGCTACGTTATACTTGATTTGCAATAATTATGTCGTGCCTTAGATAGGAAAATAGCAGCAGGCATCATGCATGTCACCAGACAGTGTCCCTCTGTTTTCATGGAGCTAAACCTAAACCTAAAAATTAATGACTTAGATGGAAAACATATATGAGAAAATAATGTATTTTTTTTATTGAAAATAAACTTTATGTTATGATCATGATTTACACTTGTCGTCTTCCAGATCCTTTTCACCTCCCTATACTTGCAACTCCACAACTTCTTGTGGGGCAAGTACAGCCAACTAGCCTGATGAAACCAGAGTTGCCTGTTCTGGGTAATGTGCTTGTAACTGTGCCTGGTGATTGGTGACACAGGATCATAGAGATGCTGGGGGCCAATGAGAGAAAAACAATAGAGCCAGGAGAGTCTCCAGCTGCCAGTGGAAAACCTGCAGGCGGTAAATAGGTTTGCCCTACTACTGCAAAATTGAGCCTGCAAATCTGCTGATTTGCAGATTCTCATCTGTCTTTTGGAGTCTGTGTCCTTTGACTCCAGGCTTTCTCACCCCCCTTCCTCAAGGGGTGCCCAGGTAGAATGCCCCATAACAACTTTATTCTGTCTTTCACAAAAAATGATCAAATAAAAAAGACAAATTATACTTTCTAAAAAAATATAGAACAATAAGCAATTCTATTACTTGAGTTATTAATGATGGTTTATTTGACTTTCTGGGCTTTGGTCTTCCTCAAATAAAACTCTAGCTCCTTACCTTCTAGAACATAGCCATCTGCTTTGCCACATTAGCCTGGTATTGAGACAATGTAGAGAATAAGAGCAATAAGGGAACAGGCAATCCAGGCAATGAGAGAATAGGTGGTTCTTAAAAAGGACAGGAAGCCCCACTCAATCTACTGAAAATTATATTTTTCTTTTAAATAAAAAGCAAAATTAAAAAAATGTATTAAAAAAGAGCACAGGACACTCACAAAAAACCCATAAAAACATAAAATCAAAAATTATAACATAGAAGGTAAAGGCCATTAAGACAAACAAACAAACTAACTAACAAATAAGCTACAAAATAGCTGCAAAAACGCCATTGAATACCACTGAGGATTTTATTTTTTATGTTTTGTATTTTTTTTATGTCGGTCATCTGCTCCTGGGTGTGGGACTTACCCTCTGATGTGTGTAGGTAGCTCACCATTGTGTACCATAGGCTTTGAGGCAGGATTGCTGTTTACATTTCTTTCCTCGTCATGTTCAGAACATCTTTCAGTACCATGAAGAGTAGTCAGTATGAACAAGGCTCTAGCTGGGCACCAGCTCAACCTCTTCATGTTCAATAAGATATGTAAGGTTTGTCTTCACCAATAGCTTTTTTTGTAATTTTTTATTTAAAAGTTTTTTTCTCATACCTTCCTATTCTCCCTCTCCTTTCCCTCTGCTTTGTTATCCCTCAACCTACCCGTTCCCCATCTCCCCCATCCATTTTCCATGGAGGGCAAGGAATATCAAGGTGAGTCAATTTGATTTGGCATATCCAGTTGAGGTAGGTCCAAGTCCATTGTCCAAGTATCAAAGCTGAGAAAGGTATTCTCCTATTGATTATGTGCTCTAAGAAGTCAGTTTATATACCAGGAATAAACTTTGGACCTCAAGAGCTTTAAGTCATTGAAAAAAAATTAAAGATAATATCAGAAAATGGAAGGATCTTTCATGTTCTTGGATCAACATACTAAATTTGCAGTCTTACCAATCTACAGATTCTTTGTAATCACCATCAAAATTCCAACACAATTTTTCACAGACTTCAAAAGAACAACATTCAACCTTATATGAAAAAACAAAAACCTAGGATTGCCAAAAAAATCATGCTCAATAATTGAAATTTGGAAGGCATCACCAAACCCGACATCAAGCTCTACTATACAGCTACAGTAATAATAACAGCTTTATACTGGCACAAAAATAGACTTGTGGAGCAATAGCTTTTACTATCAGTTTCTGGAGAGTAATCAATAGCCCTGGCAATAGCCTGAGTTATTTGAAGTTTTGTATCAACTCAATTAGAAGGAACCCATTACTGGGTTGTCAATCTCATTATTTGATGACTCCGTTTAGATTTCTTTTGTATATGTATATATTTTAACATGTTTTTATGTTCCAGTAAGTAAATGAGTAGCATGAATGGACATTTTTGTAAATGAGGAGATCATAAGAATGGGTACAAATCTAAGAGAACTAATAAGTGAGTTTGATGATATGCATGATGTAAAATCTCCAAATAAAAAAAATATATATGCATATATAAAAGATGATTTTATTATAGTAGGTTTTCATATTACCTCTCAAATATCCCTAAGTTTTAGCTATTCCTTCTTTTTCTCTTCCTTAATTCTTTTTAAAAAATATATTCTTTTATTTTATGTATATAAGTGTTCAATCTGCATGTATGCCTTTATGTCAGAAAAGGATATGATATCCCACTAGAGACAATTGTGAGCCACCATGTGGTTGCTGGGAATTGAACTCAGGACCTTTGAAAAAGCAGCTAGTACCAGTCTCCCTTCTCTAAATCCCTCCATTCCCCTATCCCCATTTGATCCTTGCATTCTAGACTCCACCTAGTATCTCTGTAACTATATATTCTGGGAAAATAAACATCTTTAAACCAAATTCTATTTATTTTTGTTTGTGTGTGCTGGGTTGCATTCTGGGATGGAGTGGTGGTTATATTATCAAACAGAACTCGTTAGTAAAACAGTTAGCCATCAATATCCAAGCTGGCCAGTTTTTAAGTCAAAGCCATTCAGACTGAGGCTTATGTTACTTTACTTTCTTACTTATACCATTGTATAATTCATGGAGAATGACTACATTTTTATTAGTTTTCCTCAGTTATTAAAGTTGGCTGAATATTAGAAATCTTTGAACATTGAGTCTAGAATACATGCATGATATTAAATTATCAAGTAATATAAGATATTAAATTCCTAAAAGTAGCAAATGTTGATTTAAAAAAAAAGTTTCCTCAGAATTAAAATTTAGCAATCGTAATTTCCCATTTATTTGACACAGAGCAATTATTTCTAACATACTGACTTTTGTAAAGTATTAAAAACATATTTCTTTTCTTTTAATTCTTCCTCTGTAAAATTTTGATTGCATAAGAGTTAATTCATAGAAGAAATCAACTTTATAAAATTATTCCAGCTGAAATTATATATTTATTTTTGGTTCTATAATTTTATGGTTTTTAAGTTTCTTTTATATTTTGTCTCAGGTAGTATTAAGAGATTTACTCTCTCACAATTACACTATGTCTTCGATAAATCATTTTATATTTAAAGCAGGAAATCAGTCAGTCTCACTTTTCCCCCCCAATGTGTAAGGATGCTACCAAAAGCATGGAAGTCCTGGGCCATGAGGATACAGAGACAACAGTTAAAGCACTGCTACTCTGTTTGTTTGGGCTTCTTTCATTCTTTGAACTTTTATCATAGGTGTTCCAGAAACCCATAGAGAAAAGAGAAACACAATCTTTTAATTTTAACAAGTGTTTTTTAAAATATTCACAAGATAAATAAAACTTTTTCCAGCTGTATAACTAAAAATATGTAGCAACATTAATGAAATTTAATTTATATTCACTAACAAAGAAAAAGATATTTTACTTCTTGATGATGAAGGAATGTTGTTGCTATAATCTAATTTTGGAAGAAATTAGATTCAATAATGTTTCAAATGATAAATGCATGTTTAGAAAACAACATCACAGATGAAAACATTGCTGTTTTTCCCAAGGAATTTAATATAATTGTCCTTGGAACCCATTGTGAATTGATAGCAAGGAATAAAATATCCTTCCTTTGTCTGGCTATATCACTACCCTTCACATCCCACAGATGCTGTGGATGTCAATAATTGCCTCTAGTTTTTCAATAATGCCTATTGAAAATTTTCAGCAGAGTTTGTATAAAACATCAACCAGAAAAACTTTGGTTCATTGTTCATCACTGTGTGAATACTTTTAGCTTCAGGTGCTCATTCATCCCAGTAACATAAGACAGTTAATAGATTTCACACACTTTGACTTTTTACAAACTAAACATGATATTTCTGGAAGGTAGAGGACAAAAGTGCACTCAGAAGAATATTTTCATTACAAATAATGAAAGCTTGATAAGAAAAATGTTGACACCATATATCATCTTTCTCTTTTTTTTGCTCAGAAGTATCTTCTTTGATTCTGTTTCAGCAACTCTTGGTACATCTACTTTATATGTATATACATAAGTATATTTATACATGCAAATTTTATTTCTTTAAACTCTTACTTAGTGATTAAATAGTTTTATGTGACTTTCTGAACCCAAAGGTAAGGATAGCACAGTTAAAATGAAATAGGAATGCTTAATTAAGTCTCTAGAGATTTAAATACTTTTAAATTAAGGTTTCTTATATCTACAAAGCAAACTTTTCTGTCCTATTACCAAGATGTGTAATTCTTATGCAATTTCAACATAGAAAATATATTCTTCTGTGCTTTTTAAAGTTGATGCTCTATAAAAGTTGATTAATACATGAATGAAACACAGCTGAATCTGAGTGTACATGAAATATTTTCTGTTGCAGTAGAGATTTATGTATGACTTCAGTAATGCTGGCACCTGGTAACCACAGAACCTCAGTGATGCATAAGGATGTAGGAGTAATTACTGTGCATTTGAGTTTTGTGTTGGTAAGAGAAGGTACTTCCCTCATCATTGCTAAGGCACACTCATATGATGGAGTCAACTTCATCTCTTACTCATCTTAGATGAGCATGCCATTTGTGGGCTTCAACTTACACAAGTGGGTATTCCAGACTCTTCTATAATAACACAACTAACAAGAGAAATAAAATTGAATTACATTAGTTTCTCCTCAGAACATTTGTGTTATTACGCCATAAGCAAAAGCAATCTTCTTCAGTGCCAAGTTAGTAGGGACAGGTGTGACCCTATGTTTAAAATTAAAGTCACTCATGCAGGCACTTTATTGCATTGATCTTTAGTTCAGCTTCGACACTCTCCATAATGTATTTCCTTACTGTTGTTCTCATTGCTATGGCCACAATAATGACATGAGTAGGGTTTGAAGAAAAATATTAATCTAATGCTAGATCTATCACCTGGGCACATGACATTATTTTAGTGTCTTAACTTTCCCTAGGAGGCAAGTTCCCTCTTAAAATATACTCAAGAGTCATGTAGACTTCTGAAGAGTACTAACAGGAGTCTAAACATCTAATGATAAAAATTTTCATTTATTTTTATGTTTAGATTCAGATTTAAATTATATTTGCATTCATGCATTAATTTATTTTGATATTTTTCAGCCTTTGTTTTCTCCTTTCCATCTCCTCCCATGTTCATCAACATTACTGCCTTCAAATTTCATTTGTTCTTTTATAATATCCATGAAGTCATCTCAGATATGTTAGAATATTCATGGACATCAGACAATCAACTGGAACATGAATGGGCTTTCAGAATGTGCATCCATGAAGAAAACTATCTAGAATATATTTTATTAAATATAATACCTATAACAGGTATATAATCTACATGTCAGGAGTATGGAGAAATTTTCCAGATGTTTGTTATTAATGTACAAAAATGAGTCATAACTCAGCAATCTTTCTAATTAAAAAAGCCTTTGTTCCAAATGAATTTCTTTTTTTTCTTTATCATAGCCTTAACTTGGTGTATATTTTTTCTTTTTTTTTGCAACTTTTTTCAGTGTTTACATTACTTTATTATTTGACTTTTATTTATTTTCTCCATTTAATTTATTTCATGCAGATAAAAGACACTGAGTCTCAAGAGAAGTTAGGTATCCTTTGTCAGATCCTATGAGTAGTCACCCAGATGATTCAAAAGAGGAACACCTAACCCATTCTTGATATTAGGATGAGAAAATTGGACTTGCCTGGTGTGTATGCTGAACTAAGCCACCTTGGGACCTCTTGCCCATTCTGGGCAGAAGATAAGGTGATGGGGAGAAGAGAGAGTTACCGGGAGGGGTCAGGAGTGGGAGAAAGGGAGTTTGTACAAGGGGATGCATGGATAAATATGAGACTTTATTCTATAAAAATAAAATATCTAATAACAGAAATGTCCTATAAATCCAAACTCAGTTCTCAAATTAGGCAGTTCACAAAATATCTCCTTTGGGAACTCTATTTCTTTATTATTTTTTTTTCAAAGAAAGAATATTCTCTGTATGTGGAAAGGGTTTGCAATAGAAGCCAGTAGGCAAAGGTTGGTGGACTACTTTTTGCTTTATGAAGAATCCTTAGTTGCCAATTCATCATTAAATATTGTATTCATAATTAGGCTATTGGTTATTTATAATTTATTTTTGAATAAAGTCTCATTTTTTATCCGTGTATCCCCTTGTTCAAACTCCCTTCCCCATCCTTTCCTTCCCAGTCACTCTCTCTTCTCCTCATCTCCTTATCTCCTACCCAGCAAGGGCATGAGGTCCCAAGGTACCAAGGTGGCTTAGTTCAGTGTCCACTCTAAGCAAATTCGATTTCCTCATCCTAATGTCAAGACTGGGTTACGTGTTCCTCTAAAGAGAATGGGCTCCAAGGTGCCCGTCCAAGGTGCTTCAGATCCCAATCTGTTCAGTGGTTGTGGTTTGCAGATTGGATGTGTTTTACTTCTTATTTAAAGTCCACTAATGAGCAAGTACATCCTCTCCTTGTCTTCCTGGGTTTGGGACACTTGGCTCAGGAGGATATTCACCAAATCCATCCAATTGCCTGCAAATTTTAGGATATCATCTTTTTCTTACTGCTAAGTAGTACTCCATTGTGTAGATGCACCACAGTTTGTTAATCTCAGCCATCAATACAATGACAGAAAATATACTAAAAGATTAAAAAGAAACAAATACCGTCCATTATTGATACCTTGGAGACAGTGAGAAGCAGCAGAATGATAACTCAAGGGGAATAAAACTAAAAAGGAGCAAGGTATCAGCACTGCCTCTAGCTATGAACTGAATATAAAAATCTGTGAACCCCCATTAATCACTATCCATTAATATTAGTATTTGCCATCCAACCTGAAATACAATAATATATATAACAACCAGAGAAATATAAAGCCCATGAATTTGAGAGGGATCCAGGAGGTGACAAGGCATGCATCAAAAGGTGGGAGGGAATGAAACAATGAGGGAAGATAATGCAATTGTGTTTTAATTTCAACAAATAAAACCGGAGAGAATGTTTGGGAAAGTAAACAGATTCATGGGGACTTGGATAAGATGTAAAAGGTAAAACCTGAAATCATGTGTTTCGCCAAATAATAACAAGTTTTGAATGCCAGCAATGGTTCTTTCTCCGTGGAAACCAAAATATTAAATTTTTAAATCTTTCTCTCTTTTAAGTCAAGCTGAGTATTTTAAATAAAAACTCTTACTAGTTGGAGGCTTCTTAAGAAACTGTCTGCATTTGATCAGCATGAGTTTGCTCTCCCCTCAAATGACAAAGTCAGAACTCAGCCTAAGACAGTTGCAAAACTCGAAAGGCTGAAATGATCCAAAGGACCTTGCAGAAAGACTGTCTTTTCTCAGTGGTTTGCAACTACTTTTCAGAGCAAGGAGCTGCTTATCTGTGAACATGAATGTCGAGCTAAATGCTAGTGTGTTTGTTCCTAAATCCACACAGATGTACTTGGTGATTTGCATTTGAAAATGGTACAGACAAATAAATTAATATTCATTTCTTTTTTTTGGCTTTACTTGGGTATTTATTAGATTGGTTTTTAAGATTGACTACATAGTCAAACAGTAGTTATAAAAATGTTGGTGAAACTGAGACTCTTTGGCTCCTGAGTCCAAAAAGTTGAATGCTTCAGATGCCCGAAACTAATAAAATTCTATGGCACATGAGGGGGATTCCTGGGTTTGCTGTGGTTCTTTCATTCTTAATTATTTTATTTTATTTTTTTCTGTATACTTTTATTATTATTATTATTATTATTATTATTAACAAAGAAGTCACGCTTTCTATCCCTGTATATCCTTATTCAAGGTCCCTTCCCCCTCCCACCACATCAGGTCATTCTTTCTTCTCCACAACTCCCCATCCCCTGCCTGGGCAGGCAGCAGACAGTCCCATGGTCCCACTGACCCAATATTGTTTAGTTCAGTCTCCACTCCTGGCAGATCCAGTTTTTCCCCCCCTCCCTCAAGACTGAGTCAGGTGTTCCTCTATGTGGAGTGGATACCCATTGTTTTCCAGACTAATATTGCTTAAAAATATCTTTTTTGCTTATTATTATTTTTAATGAAGTCCTATTTTTTATCTATGCCTTTTTATCCAGTGTAATAGTCTACATTTGAATGCATTCATTTAAATAGTATACCAATAAATTAATCTTGAGTAGTCCCAAAGAAGAGCTTTCTATACCTTATGTCAAACTCAGTCCTTGATGAGGTTTGAACCTGAGACCACCAAAGTAGAAATACAGGCAAACATGCTCAATTATTCACCTCATCAACATGAAATAATTCTTAGATAATATTATGTTTGTTGCTCCATTACCTTCAACTTCTCCCATTAGAATCTTGTAAGCAAATTTTAGTGGTGGCTAGGTAGTAATTTTCCTGTTATTTTATGACTCTCGGCTTGCCTATTTATTCATTCACTCACCAATTTATTCCATAAATTACTAAGCATTGGTTATGGTCCAGGCATTTTTCCAGACACTCAGGGTGGGCAAAGCCAAGTAATTCCGTTTCAGCTCCAAGAGCCTACAAAGATAGTAAAATAGCATGGGAACATCTATAGCATAATAGTTCAAGAGTATGGAGGCAAATGAATCACTGTAACCATATGAGAATCCATAAGGTTGGAAAAATAAGATGCCCATTATAATTTCCTTTGAGATATTAGCCAGATTAATTGGATGTAACAAATAAATACATATCGAGTTCATCTGAGGCCATAGATAGTCTAACATGTAGTTACATGGAAGCCAAAATCTTCAGATAACTCAGTGGACATACAGTCACAAATGAATAGTTAAGTTTGAAAGTTAACCTGGGAATACTCACATTGCATGGTAAAAAGTGAGGAACTATTAATACTGATTTATTTAAAACTTTAGGAGATTATAGCATAGAATTGAGTATGTGCTGTTGTTATTGGAATCAGAGATAATAAACTTTGGAAATATCTTGACAAAACATAGGGATTATATGAGAGTTGTTTCATTAGTGATAGACAACAAGAATATTGTAGAAAAGGAATGTGTATATTCTGGAGTTTGGATGTAAATAAGAGTATCAAATCTCAAACAGAAAATAGTCAATGATATGGAATTAATAGTATTAGTTTAGGTAGATAAAGTTAATATAAACAAATTTACATCAAAGCATATCAGACTACAAGAAATGATTAGTAAAAAATAAAAATTGTTATCTTTTTTGGATTAAAAAAGATAGATTATGAAGAACAAAGCAACATGTTACAGTCGATACCAATCCTGATGATGTCAGTTATCAGAAGTAGAAACAATGACCAATAAGCAAAACATGAAAATGAATGAACTTGAAAGAAGTTGCCAAGCTCTAACCTCAGTAGTCTGCTCTGCACCAGTGATTCTTAAAATCAACATCGAAAATTATAGATTTATATACTAATTTATTTAAATTAAATTAAAAAGACCTAGAACTATTTTACTTCTGTGAGAGAGAGGAAATGGTTTACAAAATGTGTCAAATTCTTTTCAGCTTTACATCTAATCAGGAGGTTAGTGTGACTTTCAAAATGAGATCTGAACTGCTTTTCCCATTGGTTACGGTGGTCCAGCCCCCTGCCACTGCAGAGTGAGCATCCTACAGAGGCAGAGATGTAGGGTACCAGAGGTGTGCTTTAGAGATGCGTTTTGAAAAAAATCAATATTTATTACAAATATACCAAAATACAAATTGTTTTGACTTCAAAGCATACAGAAAAGATACATAAAATAATAAGTCCTAATATAATGACTAAAGATACATAGAGTCAAGAAAACAAGATGATTTACACTATAATAATTATGCATATAGACAATCAAAAATGTCAAAATTGTAGATAAATTGAAAACCCTTGCCAAAGTAGAAATCTTTAAATGATAAATTTTGATTAATATATATTCGAATATTTTCAATGAATTTTTAATGTCAGTGAGTTATAGAAAATCAATAATCAATTTAAGGAATGTGGATGAGTTTGGGCACACAGCTACTCATATATAGGTAAAGAAAATACAATATGTTAGTGAAGAATAAAATTTTACTCCTGTTGATTTTTAAATTTAGCACTGATAGCTTTGAAGAATTAATTTGCATGAAAACAATTTTAATTCTTTACATAATCAATATTACCCTAGAAAAAAATAGAATCTACAAATGGACAGGAAAATTCTGTTCAGTAATCAACTCATGGAGTATAGAACTATTTTTCCCAGTCATGGTGGATCTGTACATCATGTCAGTTCACTCATTACGTAAATTAAGGAGCTTGTAAATACTTAGTGATTTTTTTTCCCTCTAAAGTATAAAGGATCCACTAAAATAAAGAGGAGTCATTTAATGATAATCCCAGGGGGAAAAAATCCAGAGAAATTGAGTACATACCTGGAGGCAGTTTCTATTTGAAGTATTAGCTGATACCAGAAGGAACATACAGTCTCTGAAAATGAAAGAAAGTATTTCAAAGTATTTCGTTCCATGTGGCCATGGTGTGTGCAGAGGGGTCAAAGGGAAGAGGTTTCTATGGAAAAATTTTATACTTCAAGAAACTAGCAATAGCATTCAAAAAGTTTAGTACTAAGTTTTAGTGCAAATCAATCTTCATAAAGAAAGATGGGATTGCCTTAGGCCTGAATACTTAACTAAATTTTAAGTAGAAATTCTGGCACATTCTACAAAAACAAATAGAATATAAAAATATTTTCCATCAGGAAGAATAACCAAGAAAAGCAAGTTAAGTTAAAATAGGGCACTAGTAGAGTGTGGCTCCACTTGAGAGATGAGGCCTGAGGGCAAAGAGTTCAAAGTCAGCTTTAGTTTAATAGGAAACTCTGCTAAGTTTCCATGTCAACATCCACACCTTTCTGCCTAAAGTAGACTACCAGAGCCTAAGATAATAGAGTTTTTAATCTAATTTTAAGATAACAATCTCTATATTACTCAAGAGCATAATTATAAAGGTGTAACATTACAAGAAAAACTTGAACTTTCAACAAACAGAAGGAAATTTTTATTTAAAAGTTTTTTTAAAAAAAACAATAATTAATATGTAAGAAAGAACAAGACATTGATTAAAATAATACAATGATAAAAAGAGCTGCTCAAATGTGTATGTAGGGTTTTCTCTTTTTCTCAAAAGAGAAAAAGGAGAAAGGCAAAATGACTGGCTTAAAAGTTCAGGACTTAATAACAATTGACTGATAAGTTACTTATACATATTGTAATAGTGTTGGTGACAATCAAAGCTGTAGACTCATTTTATTTTTCTAATGTAGCACAAATATATATTATTTAATAACAATTCAACAGGCACAAATGTCAGTATAAACGTTGCAAGCCAGAATTCAATGGGATGACTGATTCATGAGAAGACTAGTAGCCGTCTGTTTTTGATAAGACAAGTGCTGCAGTTAGAAGATAGGAAAGAAATGTGGAGTTTGCTAATTTGTAATTATTGACCTTGAAATTGATTACCCAAATTCTCACTAAGTACACTCAGTTAGGTTTCAGACCTACAGAGATTCATCTTCCTTTGCCTATGGTGACATTTTGTTTATACTCTAACCAATAAAGCTTGCCTGAAGATCATAGAGCAGAGCTAGCTGCTAGCTAACCATAGAGATCAGGCAGTGGAAACCTAGACCTATGATCCTAGCATTTGTGGATCTCATGCCTTTGATCCCAGTACTTGCTAACTTATGCCTTTAATCCCAGTACTAGGTACATGAAGACAAAAAGTGATATGGCTGGGTGGAGAGAGGGCTTTCAGGAAAAAAAACAACAACAACAAAAAAAAAACAAAAAAAAACAGGAGCTCAGGCTCCCTCTGTTTGAGCATTCATTTGAGATAAGAAGTCTCTCTAGTGTATGGCTCCTTCACTTCTCTGATCTTTCATAATTTACCCCAATATTTGACTCTGTTTTTTTTTTTTATTAACACCAATTAGGGTTGACATTACATTTGCTTCCTGAGTCCTGAAATTAAAGGTATATAGCAACCCACCTGGCTATAGCACAATTTGTTTTTTCTTTTCTTTTCCTTCCTTCCTTCCTTCCTCCCTCCCTCCCCCCCCTCTTTCTTTTTAATTTTTTGTCGAAGGGGGAGGGTTCCAGACATGATTTGTATATGTAATTTTTGGAACCTGTCCTGGAACTTGCTCTGTAGAGCAGACTGGCCTTAAAGATCTGATTGCCTCCACCTCCTGAATGCTGGGATTAAAGATCAGCAACACCACTACCTGTTTACCCAATTTCTTAATTGATGAACTTCACATAGTTATAAATATTTATATGTTTAATTCATAGACATTTACATTAAAATCACATTTGTTGGTTTTCATGGAGGGCTTAAAATATAAACTGGTGCTTACAAGAGTTTACTTTTCTCTTATTTATAGGTTTTGAAGTTCGCCCTGCTAAATTTCTTGTCCAGTATCTCTTGACTCTGCCTTCATTTGTCCCTTTTAGAGTGATAATATTTATTCTGTGCCACTTTATGTTACAAGTATGTAACTTGAAGGCCAAATATTGGAATATGCTATTTGGTATGAGAGTCGCCCAAAAATCCCTTATATTTGACTTGTCTCCAGTTCATAGAACTGCTTCCAAAAGATTAGAGAAGGTATATCATTGAGATGGGCTCATCATCCTCAGCAAGTTCCCTGTTTCATGCTTATGAGGTATGTGCTCTCAGGTACTGTACCAACTGGCTGTTATCATGCTCAGGTACCTGGGCCTCTAACTCTCAGTTTAATAGTTTGTTGAGCTGCCAAGGTAATCATGCTTTATCACAGCAGTAAAGAAGTCACTAAAACAATGGCATATGCATTGCTGTAATATAGCTTTACTCCAACTGATAATCAAACAGAGTTTTATTTTGTCATACAATTTCTATTTCACTCTCTCATGCTAATTTCTTATAGCTTGGTCATTCACAACCATTTATTTGTTTATACAAAAAAAACTCCCTTCATTTAGCAGGCTTTGCTTTTATGTATTTGTTTTTACTATTATATTTGAGTTTGTTTCTGGGAGACTGCCCTTTTAATATCAGTACATTCTGGTATTAACTTATTTTATTTTTATGTATATTGTATGTATGAGACATAATAATTTCTGATTACTTTAATCAATCACCATTATCCAGAAACTCCATGAAGTCTATCCACACAGAGGATTTTTTGTAAATGTTTAAGTTTTATTTATAGTTACTCTTTTCTCATATATTATGTTTAAATCCGCAGTGTCCTCTCCCTCCACTCCTTCCAATGAACCTCAAACTACCCTCTCCCCAGATTTGCATCTTTACTGTTTCCCATTAGAAAAGAGCAGGCTAGAGTGGACATCAGGCAAACTTGGCATGATAAGTTACAGTAAGACTAGGTATATGCCTCGATATCTAGGGTGAACAAAACAATCCAGTAGGAGGAAAAGGGTCCCAAGAGCAGGAAAAGATTGACAGATGTCTCCACTCTCACTGTTAGGAGTCTCACAAGAATACCAAGGTACACAATCATAACATATATGTCGAGGACTTAGTTCAGGTCTGCACAGGCTCTGCAATTGCTGCTTCCACGTGTGAGGTCCTGTTAACCTGGGTCAGTGATTCCATGGGCTTAGATCTCTCTTAGGTATCCTGTGGGTCTTTTTTAAAGCTGTTTAGTTAACATTACTGCATGCTAAATGTTCTCTAACATCACTTTTCTCTATTTAACATCTCTGACTACTTCCTATAGGATAAGGAGAAGCAAATCAGCTAGCTTCCTGTTCCTGACTCTGTGAGTCATAACCATATGATTCCACTTCTGAAACTATAAGATAAAATAAAGCCTTTTATTTTTAAAAGCAACAACAAAAAACCTCATCTTATATTACCCCTTAAGTGTCTTACTGCCTAAATATTTAAATGCCAATGATTGTATTTATCTAGAATATTTTATAGGTTAGTCATTTATACTCTTCCTTCTTGCTTTGGTGAAATGTTCTAGCCTTAAGAATTCCACAGAAGAATTCTAAAGAAGACTAAATCTTGTCTTATTCCTAGTTTATATATTTTCTAGAATGATCTTAATGCTAACATTTTAGGCAATCTGTGTCTGATATCTTCAACATTCGTGATAATTTTAGGAAGATTATACTTTCCCAATAGAGAGATCAGCACTGGTCTTCTCTTTTACATTTCTTATTTTATACATGTGTTGCAACCCTAAGAACAGTGGATTGGCTTTTGTGTTCATTTCTTTAGCCCTTTATTCTCCAAGTTTGTCATTTTCAACAAAAGTAGAAAGGTCTTGCATTCTGGTTGTATAAGTAAGATTTAGTTTCTGAATACTCTTTAATATGATGCAGGCACCTATATGCAACTTACTTTGATTTGATTATCGTATTTATATACAATGGAGTAGGCAAGGGTCTAAGGAGTAAGTAAGATTAAAGCTGATGAGGGGAAGAGAGGACAAAGAATAAAATGAGTTGACTTTTGACATGTTGATGTAGATGTCTATCATCCAAAGAAAGGAAGCTGAGAATAATCCTTCATTTTAGCTACTTTTCTATTGCTAAGATAGAATATTCTGAAAGCAAAGTAGGTTGTAGAGGGAGAGATTTGTTTTTGACACAATCCATCACTCCACAGAAGGCATGGAAACAGAAAAGCAAGCTCTGCAGGGGAGAAAGAAAACAGATTGATCCCATTTCATTCTTACACAGGAAGCAGAGTCAGACCCTAAAACTCAAAATCCAACAAGGTGATGTACTTCCTCCAGCAAGGCTCCATCTCATAATGGTTCCATAGTTTTTCCAAACTGCAATATCCCTAGATAGCCATGGAGGACATTTCATAATGAACACACAACATGTGAAAAAAAATATGTTAAGTCTTGGTAGCTATTGTAACTTACAGAATAAGAGTTAAAAGAAGCTACACAGACTATAGAATGTTGGAGTTTGGGTCCTGCTGTAGATCTCTTTTAAAATTTTTCTCTAATGTTCACTACTTTGAGCAAGTGCCTCAGATCCTTTCGATTACTTTCCTCATAGGTAAATTTATGACACATATAGGGAATGACTTACATGATTGTTGTGGTCAATAAATAAGCTTTGTATTCATGAATGTAACAGAGTTCCTACACAAGGGACTCTCTAACATTTTAATAATTAACTATAGAAATGACACTAGGGGACTTACTATATAATTTATATAGTATTTCTCTAAAACTGCTTATTTGATTTGTGTTGAAGAGTCCATTATTGATTAACACTGTTACATTAAATACACACACCTTTTATTCTAGCACATGAACATGAAAGGTATCCCACAGGTACAATCTAACTTACTCTTCAAAATTTTTATATTTATGTTTTGAACATGGAAAAATATCTGATTGGAAAAAGTCGTGACTAACAGCACTAAGCTTCACAAAGACAATTAAATATAATTTTTATCAACATTTTCTTGTGTGTACTAAGATTTTTTTTCTAGCAGATAGTACCAACAGAATTGGCATCCTAATTTGTAGTCTAAATATCTTTATTAATGTCTCAGTTTTAATTTAGCCAAAATAAATGCACATCCAACTGTTTTAACAATATTCTATAAGCCCAGTCTCCATATTTTTATGAAGAATGTACATCCGAGTTTACACTTGAATTTCAACTTGTTTGAAGTTGTTCCTGGTTATAATTGTTCTGCAACTGCTCAGATCTCCTTTTAAATGCACTGCTCAGACTCTGCATGTTAGTGAATCTGGTCCTGGCATGATTACTAAAGAAAGTAAAAAAAAAAAGTATTATACAGTTTTCCTGTGGGCCTTGGGAAGTGATTGGCCTTGAAGTTTGAGGCATGCATTTAAATCAAACCAGCAAAAGTAGAATAAACTATTCGAAGCATGTTTTTGAACTGTCTACCAATGCAGTATATAAATCACTTAAGGCCCATAGGCAGAGAACACAAAAGGATTTAACTTCAGACATAAAGGAAAAACTATGTAAATACTGGGAAGAATTTTAATTAAATTTAGAGTGCACGTCAAAGCTCTGATTTGAAGCATTAACTTTGCTCTGGATGGATGCTGACTGCCTTCAAATTTACCATGCCTTACAAGGGTAAAATTCAGAAATCCTCTGAGAGGCATACAAGCAAGACACAGGTTCTACTTCAAGGAAAAACTGAATCTTTTTGTTTCTTTGAATGGCATTGGTAAGAACATTGGCAATTTTAGATTAGAGGGTTTTCTTATACACTTTTGAATGTTCAATATAGGTGGAGCATGGTCCTGGAAACCTGTGATCCCATAACTCAGAGAGCTACTTCAGTCCCATCAAGAGAGATCAGACAGGGCTACTAAGAAGGTTCCATGTAAGCCTGTGAAGCAATGACACTTGGCTTCAAATATGAAAAAAAATATTTGATAAAAACTAAATGGAACATTAATAAAGGATAATACTGATGGGTGTGAATGAGCATAGCCAAACAGTAAGACAATAAATAGAGAGAAGAATCATTTTTGTTGAAATTTTTCAGTATTTCTTCTTTGTCTTGAGTTTACTTTTGTTTTTAGATTACAATGAAAATGTCAGCATAGATTAAGCATCATGGTATTATTAATTAATGTGAATAATATATCAGTAATAAAACTCCTTACACTATTATACTTAGTCAATTGAGAATACAATTTGTTAGATGCATACAGATGAAAAATTTTGAAATTATAACTTCATGAAATTTTTCTTAGAGAATATAGCTTCTTAAAAATATCATGAAGAAATATTTCATGCTTTATTTGAGTTAGTGCCATAATGCATAAGCAAAAAGGATGGAGGAATAGTGAAAAAAACAGGGAATAAACTACATAATAAATGGAAAGATGATAGAGACTGTCATAAACAGCTAAACAGACAACAGGAGAAAGAGTAAGACACAAAAGGAAACATGTAGGGCGCGGTTGGCCCTTGTGCAACTTGCTGGAACATTGCATCATGTTCCCCAGCTATTGCACCTCCACCGCTTATGCTAATTAGGCGCTGAGTGGTGACCTATCCGATGTGATCCCTGATTATGCTAATTTGGCACTCTTTACCATCTATCACCAGCTATATGCTAATGAGGCATTACTTTGGGCGCCAATCATATAACTACACGCGGTCCAGCTTCCCTATATAAGCAGGCTGCATTTCAGGCACGGGGTCTTTCTTCCACCATTCTGCCTCAACTGAGCTGTACTCCAATAAAGTGTGATCCGAGAAGAATCATGCATGTAGTGACTCGTCATTCTGCAGGCCAGAAAGCGGCTCGCCACAGAAACACATAATTGAGAGGGCAGATTATAACTGGAAGCAGTTTTCAAATTATTTTAAATCCAAATATTTTTCTAAATATGCGTTTTTGGACATTTAGTTAATGAAAAAGGATGTAAATTTCTGGTGCTCATCATGTAATGCCTAGACAATATTCCCTTACAAGACCTGAGGTTTTTATTTCATTCTCATCTCCTTAAAATGGTACAGAGATTCATCAGTAAGATGTTGGGGGAAGATCTATCCTGCTGCCTTGTTGCCTGACAATCTCTGCAGCCTGGCCTGGAGTGTTGTTAACATAAATAAAACACCATACTTATATTCATTCCACATAGAAGCCATGTTTATCTGTCTATAAATGCTGAGTAAATACTCTGTTACTCTAAAATGAGCTCATTTAACTCCTATTTAAAAATAAGTCAGTATATGAAGAACTTTAAAAAAAAACAAAACTCATATTAGTTTTTACAAAATATTTTGATACCCAACTTTTTCGAGATTCAGCCCACTTCCCTACCCATTCGTCCTTGTTCCTTTTGATTTCCTTTTCATGCCCTTCAAGAACAATTTGCACTGCCCAGATATTCATATATGTGTGGTATTCCACCAGAGCATAGTCACTTTAACGAGAGGCTACTCTTTTAATAAGCTGTTTCTCTCTTTCTGCAGCTAACAGGTCAAAGGTGTCCCTTTTCTACATTACTATGTTCTTACTCATCTGCTGTTCTGATTCTCTCCAATGGCTCTTTTTCAAAAGCTTCAAACATTAGATATAGAATATACTAACCTCATACTTTCTTTTTCTTTTTTTTACATATACATACTAACATTTACTGTTTTATTTTTAATGATATTTTCTAGTTTTTTATCTTTAATAATATTTTCTAGTTTTTTTTTTAATTTTGTATTTATCAAGAAAAACAGTAAATTGAATTTAAAATGCTGATAAATTAACAATAACTATAAAGAAAATAAAAACCATAAGCATGATTAATCAAGGGTGATAATGCAAATAATTTGCTACACATAAAATTACTTTGTGTTCAGCTTTCCCTCTGAATTTTTTTTTCCTATCCCTGTATATCCTTATTCAAGGTCCCTTCCCCCTCCCGCCACATCAGGTCACCCTTTCTTTCTCCACAACTCCCCATCCCCTCCTTGGGCAGGCTGCAGATAGTCCCATGGTCCCACTGATCCAATAAAGCTTAGTTCAATCTCCACTCCTGGAACATCCAGTTTTGTCCACCCTCCCTCAAGAGTGAGTCAGGTGTTCCTATAGTTGGAGTGGGATCCAAAGGGTCAGTCCAGGGTGTTTCTGATCCCAAGCTCTTTAGTGGTTGTGGTTTGCAGCTTGGACATGCTTGGCTTTTTTCTTGTTTGTTTGTTTAGAGACCACTAATGAGTGAGTACATCCCCTGCTTATATTTCTGAGTTTGTGATACCTCGCTCAGGAGGATATTCTCCAAATCCATCCTTTTGCATGCAAATTTTAGAATATCATTTTTTCTAACTGCTGAGTAGTATTACATTGTGTAGATGTATCACAGTTTGTCAATCCATTCTTCAGTTGAGGGACATTTAGGTTATTTCCGGGTTCTTGCTATTACAAATAAGGCTGCTGTGAACATAGTTGAGCTAATAACTTTGGAGTGTGACTGTGCATCTTTAGGGTATACACCCAGAAGTGGTATTGCTGGGTCCTTGGGGAGATTGATTCTCAATTTTCTGAAAAACCACTATATTGCATTCCAAAGTGGCCAAACAAGCTTACACTCCCACAAACAATGGAGTAGTGTTCCCCTTGATCATTGTCCTCTCCAACATAGGCTGTCATCTGTGCCTTTTATCTTAGCCAATCTAACAGGTGTTAGGTGGTATCTCAAAGTTGTTTTGATTTGCATTTCTCTGAAAGCTAAAGATTATGAATACTTTTTCAGGTGCCTTTCAGTCATTCGTAGTTCCTCTTCTGAGAATTCCCTTTTTAGATCTGTACACCATTTTTTGATAGGGTTATTCAAGGTTTCGGGCTCTAAATTCTTGAGCTCTTTATATATCTTAGAGATCAGTCCTCTATCAATTGTAGGGTTGGTTAAAATATTTTCCCATTCTGTAGGCCGTCATTTTGTCCTATTGACAGTGTCCTTGGCTTTACAGAAGCTTCTTAGCTTCAGGAGATCCCCCTTATTGATTGTTTGTCTTAGTGTCTGTGCCACTGGTGTTATATTTAGAAAGTGATCACGTGTGTCAATTTGTTGAAGTGTATTTCCCACTTTCTTTTCTATCAAGTTCAAAGTGGCTGGGTTTATGTTGAGGTCTTTGATCCACTTGGATTTGAGTTTTGTGCAGGGTGACAGGCTCAGATCTATTTGCATTTTTCTACACACCTCCATCCAGCTATGCTAACACCATTTGTTAAATATAATATCTTTTTTCCATTGAATGTTTTGGGACTCTTTGTCAAAGTTGAGGTGTTCATAGGTTTTAGGGTTAATGTCTGGATCTTCAATTCTATTCCATTGATCCACAAGTCTGTTTTTATGCCAGTACCAGGCTGTTTTTATTACTGTAGCTCTATAGTATAACTTGAAGTCAGGGATGGTGATACCTCCTGAGGTTCATTGGTTGAGTAAAATTGTTTTGGCAATCCTGGCTTTCTTGTTATTGCAAATAAAATTGAGTATTGTTCTTTCAAGATCCAAGAAATATTGTGTTGGGATTTTGATAGGCAGTGCATTGAATCTGTAGACTGTCTTTTGTAGAATTGCCATTTTTACTATGTTGATCCTACCAATCCAGGAACATGGGAGATCTTTCCATTTTCTGATAACCTCTTCCATTTCTTTCTTCAGTGATTTAAAATTTTTGTCAAATAGGTCTGTTACTTCTTTGGTTATAGTTACTCCAAGGTATTTAATACTATTTGCAGCTATTATAAAAGGTAATGTTTCCCTTATTTCTTTTTCAGCTCTTCTATCTTTAGTGTATAGAAGGGCTACTGATTTCTTTGAGTTAATCTTGTATCCTGCTACATTGCTGAAGGTGTTTATCAGCTGTAACAATTCCTTGGAAGAATTTTGTAGGTCATTTATGTATGCAATCATATCATCTGCAAATAGAGATAGTTTCACTTCTTCTTTTCCAATTTGTATCCTCTTAATCTCCTTTCGTTCCCCTATTGCTTTTGCTAAAAGTTTAAGAACTATATTGAATAGATAAGGGGAGAGAAGACATCCTTGTCTAGTTCCTGATTTTAGTGGGATTGCTTTGAGTTTTTCTCCATTAAGTTTGATACTGTCTGTCAGCTTCCTGTAAGTCGCCTTTATTATATTTAGGTATTCGCCCTGTGTTCCTGATCTCTCCAGGGCTTTAATCATAAAGGAGTGTTGGATTTTGTTAAAGGCTTTTTCTGCATCTAAGGATATGTTCATATTGTTTTGTTTCTTTAGTTTGTTTATATGATGGATAACATTTACAGTTTTTCATATGTTCAACCAGCCCTGCATTTCTGGGATGAAGTCTACTTTGTCATGGTGGATGATATTTTTTATGCATTGTTGTATACTGTTTGCCAAAATTTTGTTGAGAATTTTTGCATCAATATTCATGAGGGAAATTGGTCTGTAATTATCCTTTTTTGTTGTGTCTTTGAGTGGCTTAGGTATTAGTGTAATTGTGGCCTCATAAAAGGAATTTGGCAATATTCCTTCAGTTTCTACTGTGTGAAATAGTTTGTGGAGTAACGGTAGTAATTCTTCTTTGAATGTCTGGTAGAATTCTGCACTGAAATCATCTGGACCAGGGCTTTTATTTTGGGGGAGGTTTTCAATGACAGCTTCAATTTCCGTAAGGGTTATAGACCTGTTTAGGTAATTAATTTGATCTTCATTTAATTTTGGTAGGTGGTACCTGTCCAGAAAGCTTTCCATTTCCTCTAGGTTTTCCATTTTTGTGGAATTCAGATATTCAAAATATGATCTGATAATTCTCTGTATTTCCTGGGAGTCTGTTGTTATGCCCCCCTTTCATTTCCGATTTTGTTGATTTGAACACTCTCTCTCTATTTTATGCTTAGTTTGGCTAAGGGCTTATCTATCTTGTTAACTTTCTCAAAGAACCAACTCTTAGATTCATTGATTCTTTGTATTGATCTTTTTGTTTCAATTGTATTGATTTTAGCTCTAAGTTTGATTATTTCCTGCCATCTACTCCTTCTAGTTGGGTTTGCTTCTAATATTCTTTTTTTTTTTTTAGTTTAACTGTTTTTTTTAATTATTATTGTATTTAACAAAAAACAGTAACATGAATTTAAAATGAGGAAAAGTTAACTATAAGTATGAAGAGGATAAGTATCATAAGCATGGCTTATCAAGGGTGGTAATGCAAATAAGATTGCTACACATATATTTACTGTGACCAGCTTTCCCTCTGATATTTTTTTCCCATTCCTGTATTTCCTTATTCAAGGTCCCTTCACCCTCCCACCACCTCTTGACATTTTTCTTCTCTACAATTCCCCATCCCTTCCCTGGGCAGGGAGCAGACAGTCCTATGGTCCCACTGACCCAATATTGCTTGGATAAGTCTCCACTCCTGGCCAAATCCGGTTTTGTCCCCCCTCCCTCAAGAGTGAGTCTGGTATTCCTATAGTTGGAGTGGGGTTCGAAGGGTCAGTCCAGGGTGTTTCTGATTCCAAGCTGCTCAGTGGTTGTAGTTTGCCGCTTGGGCATGTTTGGTTTTTTTCTTGTTTGTTTCTTTAGAGACCACTAGTGAGTGAGTACATCCCCTGCTTATCTCTCTGAGATTGTGATAGCTCGCTCAGGAGGATATTCTCCAAATCGATCCATTTGCCTGCGAATTTTAGGATATCATTTTTTCTTACTGCTGAGTAGTATTCCATTGTGTAGATGTACCACAGTTTGTTAATCCATTCTTCAGTTGAGGGACATCTAGG
>PVIH01021156.1:0-30449 GCA_004025045.1 Sigmodon hispidus | reverse complement strand
TGGATCCTTCTGCAGCAAGTTTATTCTTTACAAAATGGGAAGAAGACCCCGACCCCTTGCCAGGAGCCGGCTTTTATACTGCCAAGCCCTAGCCTCTTACGTCTCCCCTTCTGATTGGTTGCAGACTCTCGCCTGACATGACGCAGGGTCAGAGGGCTTGGCTCACAGAGTGGAAACTTACCGGGGGACATGCGCAGATGTGTTGTTTATCCGCCTCGGCCGCGCCTTGGTACCGGAAACCGGCACCGTCTTGCCTGCTTGACCGGGCTCCCGGCTCCCTACAGATACATACATACATACATACATAGATGGATGGATTGTGATGGCTATTTTGGTTGTCAACTTGACTATATTTGAAGTTAATTAAAACTCAAAACTGGCTGGGCACATCTTTGAGGTAGCTTTGTTTAATTATATCATTTGAAGTGACATGATCCATTTCTAGTCTGGTATTTGATTGAGGTGGGAAGACTTTTCTTTAATCCACATCTTTTATGTGGGAAGATCCATCTCTAATCTTGCCTAAAACTTCAACAAGAAGCCTACTTAAAAAATATGAAAGAAAGAAGCCTCATTCTTTGCCTATTTGCTCTTTCCATTACTAGTAACTTCATTCCTTCATTGGTATTGGAGCATATATCTTCATGATTCCAGCGTATTCTGAATACCAGCAGACACATTCAGCCTTTTGTTCTGAGCAACTGCAATTTCTTGGAATTTGTGTTCATTGCCAGCCATTATTGTATTACCTGGATCACAGGCTGTAAGTTATTCTAATAAATCTCCTTTATATATATATATATATATATATATATATATATATATATATATATATATATACACAAACATACATGCACACAATGTATATATAGAATATATATATTCTATAAATTCTCTGACTCTACATAGCTGTAAATATAAAGATACATATATTTACATCTATATGGGTCAAAAAAGGGAAATATAACATTTTCATGTATATAAATATATTCAGCATGAATATTTTAATGTAATTAAAGGAGATTTTAGATGTATTACTTCGGTTATAGACAAAAATTCAAATTCAACCGTCTTGAATTTATTCTGTTTTTATATTAGATAAAAGGCTTTAAGTTATAAAATGTGAAAATTCATACACATATTGAATTTTTAGGTATGGATGCATGTTAGATAATATTTAATCTTACTTTGTGTTATGCATGTATTTTGCCTTTAATGCATTTCTCCCCATTGCCCTTCATTCATTTTCTTCAGTGATTAGAAAATCATATTTTTCAGGCAGGTCACCTCATTTTCTGAAAACTGAAAGATGGATCATAGCTGTGACCTATTGATCTTTGTGTTACTCTGCCAGATTGCCTTTGTCAAGTTTAATCTGTCACTCATTGGACACTGCTCTCAGTGACTAATGACAGTTCATTGTTACCTTCCCTAATGAAACAGCTGTAACAGAGGTTTTTCAGTTCTTGTAGCTATGTTTCCTAAAATTCTTGCTGTCTTGAAGGGTCTCTTTGAGAAGCACCTCAACTACTATCCTCTTAAATTATTACATTTTGAATGTATGTCAACTTCTTCCTTTCTTCACAAACTACAATGTACATATCAACATAATCCTGCTGCTTTCAGAGTCCTCTTTATCTGTAGACTGTTAGTGGTGTTCTGGTAATTTTCATATCTTTAAATTATATTTTAAATGTTTATTTTATATATTTATAATTTATAATTATATGAACTTCATTTAGGTTTGTAAAAAATTTTTATGTAGCACTTAGTTTTGACTTAAGTATGTATATGTGCATAGTTCTGTTAATGTACTTACATTGTTATATAATGATGATAATATATTTAGATTTTATAATTTCTTTGTCTTTATAACTGCATTAAATCTCTTTTATACTGGTTATTAAGAGAAATAGAAATCAAACTATTTGCATTATATATGCCTGTATATCCTAAAAATAATCCTTTGTGTCTGGTCAGTCCAGTTTCAGTGTTAAGAGTGGGTACTCTTTTGTGTTTTGGACCCCAAAATAGATAAGTCAATTGTTGGCCACTCCCACATGTTTTTCACCATGATTATATGGCTGGTTTGATACCTAAGTTACAGAGTTGCAAGCCTTGCCTGGTGAGAGAAAAGCACAGACCATTTCATGCTTTGTATTTTCCACCATTAGGAATCATCAATAGCATTCCCGTTGTAGGTTCTAGAGTTTCTTAGAGTTTGTCATGCACTAGTGTTCCACATTGCCCCACAGATGACCTCAGTTCGTTCTCTCCATGTACTCTATTCATTTACCCTCCTCACTTGATCCTTCCCTTTTCCAGCTTAACTTACCCCCAGTCCACCTGAAAATCAATATTTTTATTTTTATAGAGATCCATAGGCCACCTCTTGAGCCATGCCACTGCCTCCTTGTTACTTTGCTTTTCTGAGTCTGTGGATGGTGCATGATTATCTTTGACTAAACAGCTATTGTCCAGTTTCATGTTATTAAAAAAACATGTTTGTTTTTCTGGATTTCAGTTACTGTAGGTTTTCTTTTTCTCTTTGCTCTTAAGAAAGTCTGTCACCCAGCTACCAAATAATCATACAGAGACTTAATCTTACCCATGAATGCCAGGCCTTAGCATTAACTTGTTTCTAGACAGTTTTTCTAACTTATCTCATCTATATTTTGCCTTTGGACTTTTATCTTTTCCTGCTTCTGTATATCTTTTCTTTCATTCTTATTCTGTGAAAGGCTGTGTGCCTAGGTTAATGATTTCCTGATGTTCTCTTCTCTTCTATAGTGGGATTATATTGTTATAATTGTAATAATAATTATAAATAATTGTCCCACATACTGGTTTAGTAAAAATGCTGATTGACTGAAGGCAGACAAAAAGTGTCAGTGAGGCTATCAGACTAAGACAACTCTGGGAACTGGAAAAACAGAGCAGAAATGCCAGGGAACTCAGAGAAAAGAAGTTGAAATGCTGCTGATAAGAGGTGTTGAACCGAATGCCTCAATAAGGTAAGAATCATGGGTTACTTTAAGAGTACAGAGTTAGCAAGTTATATGCCTGGGCCCTAGGCCAATCAATGTAAAATTAATATAAGCATCTATGTATCTGTGAGATCGCAAGTCTGAAGGTCTGTAAGTCCAGATAGGCCAGAAACCTCATACAACAAATAGCACACGAACATGGGTAGAATATACCCACATTAAGCTATAGGAAGGTTAAAAACAGTCTAGATCACAAAAACAGAGTCAAAAGCGGTTTTCAAGTTATTTCTCTCAAATGGGCCATTGTAAAGAGCTTAGTGGTGTATGGGATTAAATTACAAGATTGTATGTTTGCTGCATGCAATTTAAAATGCAACAAGGCTGGTTCATGAGCCTCAATGAAATAAAGGAAATAAAGGAGCTGTATATGGTAGATTTAAGGTTGCTATTTATAAGGACAAAAAAGGAAACAGAGTCACATACTGATTCTTTGTGGCAGCAGCATTTCTTGGATCAGCACTGTTAGTTGGAGGCAAGCAAAGGCACAGCTTTTTTAAGTATGATTCTTGATTTAGCGTTAGAGGCAAAGCACTTGTGAGTCTTTTAAGAGGCCCTGATTCCAAATAAGCAGCAGATGGCAGTGATTTATTTGGTGGTTATATAGACCTAAAAATTTTGCAAAGTGGTAATTTTGAGTCCTAACCCATAGTGATGGTAAAAAAGCTAAACTCTATGAAAATAGAATAAAAATTGGGTAGAGCCAGACTAGCAAGCCTTTAATCCTTAGCCACACCTTGTCAGATAAAAGGTGTGTCCAGAAACAGAAATAAAGGGAGATGGGTGAAGTCAATCACCCTAGTCAAGCCTTTAATCCTTAGCCACTGATGGACAGATTAAAGATGTGGTCAGAAACAGAAAGAAATAGAGGGAACTGGTTGGAATCAGCCACCTTAGCCAAACAAAGGTATCAAAAAACATACAAAGATAAGAAATAAGAGATATACAACAAATAGATAAAAAAAAACAAACTCTGAAAGCTATCCAGTGTGTTAAAAAGTAAATGAAGGCTTGAGAAAGAAAAATGAAAAAGAATTGAGAAAGTTCTTAAAAAAGAAATAGAATAAAAATAGTTGAGCCACATAAGATGAAAATTTCATAGAGCATGTGTATACTGTCTATTATTGCCTTATCTTTCAGTTTTTGACTGAAAATGTAGTAGTAAAAGCTGCTAAAAGCTGATTACAAATGCTCCTGGATTAATCCAACCTATTTATTTTAAAAATAAGTTGACTTTAAAGTTGAAATAAAAAAATATGCTACTTTAGAGAAGAGTTTTTCTTTTTATTTCCACAAAAAAAAAGAGCCTGTGGATTTATTCCTGGTTAAAGAAAATAAAGCTTGATCAAGGAAAACCCCATGAAAATTTCCAATGGAAACAGATGGCCCAGATGATCTAGCATGCCAGAGCATCTTCTTTTGAAGTTTCTTTGGAGCTCTATACCCAAAACAACTTCAAGGAACTATCTGAGATGATCCAGTCTTACAGACCACTAAGGACTTGTCCATAATTTAAAATATTTCTTTGGATCTCCATGAGATTACCAGTTCTTCACCAGGAAGTAGCCTAGAAAACTATGCCCACATTCTCAAAAAAAATGAATTATGGATGTTTGTGTTTGTTTATAATTTTGGTTATAAGTCATTACAGATAATGGGGGAATGGATTGTTTTAAAAAGAATAAAAGGGGGAATGTAATGGGATTATGTTGTACATTGTAAATAATTGTCTTGCCTACTGGTTCAATTAAAATGCTGATTAGCTAAAGGCATACAGGAAGTGTGGGTGGGGCTATCAGACTAAGAAAACTCTGACTGGAGGGAGTAGGATGGGTAAGGGAACTTGAACAAGGATAGAAAAATGTGACTTTATTCATAATAAAAAAAAATAAAAACAGAAAATAAAGTAATAATAGTAAAAAAGAAAACTCTGGGAACAAAAGAACAGATACCTGAAGACTCAAGATAAAGAAGTGGAAATAGTGCTGAGAAAAGGTACTGAGCTGAATAGCTGAACAAGATAAGAATCATGTATTAATTTATGAGTAAAGAGTTAGCAAGTTATATGCCTGGACCCTAGGCCAATCAGCATAAAATTAATAAAGCATATGTTATCTGTGAGATTGTGGGTCTGAGAGTTTGCAAGTTCTGACCATAGGCTGTACAGGCCAGAAACCTCATACAATACTCTTCCTTTTCTTATCCCCTCTCATAATCTTCTGTTTATTTCCTCTGCCTGCCAACTCTGTCTATTTTCCTCTCATGATTCATTATTGGCCATTCACTCTTTATTAGACCAATCAGGTATTTTACACAGGCAAAGTAAAACAGCTTCATAGAATTTAACAAATGCAACATGCAAAATGCAGTATTTCTTTGCATAACTAAACAAATATTTCACAGCATAAAAGAAATACTCAGGATTCTTTATTCAAGTTTCATCCAATTTCTTTAAACTTTTATATTTTTAACAGCTGAGCAATACTCCATTGTGTAATTATATCCCATTTGCATTACTCAGTTGAGTGACATCTTTGTTGTTTCTATTTGCTGTCTATTAGTGAGAGAAAGATGGAGGTGAATCAAGGTGGTAGGGGAATTCAAAAGAACTGAGAGGAGTCAAAGGAGGAAAAGCCTTAACCCAAAAATATTATGTGAGGAAGAAGATGAAAATAGATAAAACAATAAGGATCTGTCTTGGTATTCTGATGACAAGAAGGTCATAAATATGGCATTAATCCTCTGATTTCTTACAACTGATACAACAAGGATGATTGTCTGGCCTAGGCATGCTTCTAAAAAGGAGCATGATGGCAAATATGTATATGACTCCCACTCCTTTAAATTGTGATGTGGATTATTTAGCAAAAACTTTCAGGTCTAATTACCCCTATATTGAGATGATTTTCATTCACTACCCCATTCTTCTTGTGCTTGCTCTCTGCCATCTCATGTTGGCCTTATGCCATCATAGCTATAGTTAAGAATATCTCCTGAAACAGCCCTGTCCAAACCCCAGCCCTCATAAAGCTGTCCAAGAGTCACTCCATCCCTGGAGCTGCTTAAGTCCAGGCCAATGTGCTCTTTAAGACTCTTTGCAATTTATCCAAGAGCTATCCACAAAGTGCTTTGCTGTGCTCATTAAGCATGAACTTAATAATTTGGCTTCATTCACTTGTTATGTTGGTGGTATGAATACTGGAAGATTTAAACTTACTATCTCTGGGACAGACATTCTGAAGCCTCAACCTTCCCAGTTTGGCACTACAAACCTGAATGTACTTCTTCAAAATATCTTCATTATTTTAGGAGAAATCAAAGAAGAACTAATAACTTACCCACTATATGTAACATGTAAGTATCTTTTTTCTGTCCTTTGTATTTAAAACAAAATATAAAATACGAAGGTTAGGCATATCTAACACTAGATTTTGTTTTCCTTTCACAATAGCGTGTGGTCATTAGGGCTGTATGCTGAGAACCTCTCATAATATGAGGCTGAAGGAATAGTTTCCCTTTTCTTTGTCCTACTCAAATGAGGTAATTATAGAGGAAATCACCATAGATTCTTCTGATCAAACTTATAGGTTTGGAAGTTCACTGTACACAGAATTAACTGGATTTCCTCCCTATCTCAAGGCATATTCTGAATTCTTGGAAGATTTGTTTGGGTGAGAAGAGGGAAGAAAATTTTCAGAGAATTTATTACTTTGCTTTTATTACTTAACAAATTTCCAAAATAATGAATAGATATCAAGCATATATATCAATCTTTCACATTGATAAAATTGTTTAATATTTCTTGGGAGAATTTATATTATTAATTATTATTAATTTTTAAAATATTGAATTGGACTTAAGAAAACATAAATGAGTATGATTTCTATTTCAGAGAAATAATCAATTTTTAATCCTTTTAGCAGTAAATAATAGCTTTATATATATTGTTAATTTTATATAATATATATAGTATACATATATTAGATAGATAGATAGTATAGACTGAGATATAGTTGAGATATAATTTGTGGACATTTTACTGCTAGAAACAGTGTTGAAAATGTATTAATTTTAACAGCCTGAAGATATCCTTAAGGGAATAAAATAAGAAAGGCTTACTCAACTGAATCTACACTGTTCTCAAATCATAGGATAGACCTGAAAACTGTATCAGGAAAATTAACATGGCTATAACATAATGGCTTTCTACAATTTAATCTCCTTAGCAGTCAAATGAATCTCCATGTGCAAGAAATTCTAGCAAGGAAATAGAGTAGAAAAATTAATTTTAGTACAATGTATGTTTCATCAATGATATAATAAAAATTTATATTATTTTTTAAAATCACAGTGATGGAGAAGCACTGTGTTAGTATTAATAGCTGCTTTCTCACATACATGTTCTACAGAGTATTAGTGTCCAGAAAATAAGAATGACAACAAGGAAAATGAGTGACAAATGGGACTGAATAAAAAATAGAATGGTCTAAAAGATAAAGGTTACATCACAAATTGAACTCTGATGTTTCAACTTAATTACCAAGGTTAATTTTCTAAACAGAAACAGATGAAGAAAAGCTTTTAAAATCACACATTAAATAGAGTCCAGTAATCAATACCAGCAATAAACTCTGCAGAGTTCAATGTTAGTTGCAAAACAAAATGGGTTTTAGGAAGCCAAATTTTAATAATCAATAATCAATGGCCAAGGGCAGCTGCCATCATTTTTTAATTAGTTATGCTGTATTATAGTATTGATCTGTATAAACATAGTATTGTGGTTATTTCTAAGTGTCAATAGGCATGAAGAGATGCCATTGAAATATGGTGTCCCACAAAGTAAAAATATTTATTATCCAGCACTCTAAAGAATCAGCATGCTATATTTTAAAATCCAATAACTCACTGTTCTATATAATGCAAATTATTAACTTATGGTAGAGAGTTCCTTAGCATAGTGAGGATAATTATCTTTTTGCTTGTTGTGCATTATGAAAACCTGAATGCTGTGCTTTCTTCTTGAAAGTGTTAAATTTTGCTTCTCCCTTGTATGTATTTTTATATATTTCTTTTATCTAATTCTTATTTATAGATTAGTGTTATAGCTGGAAATTAATCCTTCTACATTTGAGCTATATTAGTGATGAAAGGCACTCAAATAAATTAGATATCTTATCAATTAGATTTTTATTTTTATCTTTTTAGGTAGAAATGATTGAAGATTTTCAATTAGATTTTTATAAATAAATTTGCCACAAGACAGGCTAAAGAATGATAGACCTTAAATGTAAAACTAATATTCCACAAACTTTCCACACATTAAAACATATGTTGTTGCAAATAACTAAATACAAATTACTAAAAAAAAAATACAGAAGGAGGCTATGCTTAAAATCTCCAAAAATTATTTTTTTGTGTCATAATTTCCAAGTAACTATGAAAGATCAATTTTTAAATTTAATTAACTGAAGTAAAAGTACTCATATGGAGAAGAGATTCTAAGTGTAGGTATAGTAACTTTCATAGAGATTATGTATTGTTTTCAATAAGTTTGTTGTTGGCTTTTCAAAGGAAGCTTTAATTTTATTTGCTATTTTTCTCGGTCTCCCTTTTCCACAAAAGAGATTGTGAATTGATGCTTTAATGAAATGGGAAGTCTTGGTTGACAAGTTGGCATTCAGAGAAGAAGAAAGCTCAACAAGGTTGCTTTAGTAAGATTACCTTTTAGTATATTTATACTACTACTTTTTATTGCTATTAAATGTAGAAGGCACTACCCTACTGCATGTGTCATCATCCCTAGACAGGAAAAACAGGGCAGTGTAACGAGGCTAGACATGCATGAGCCAAGATCAAATCAGTAAACATAATTCTTTGATGGTTTGTTATTTATTGTTTACTTTTTATTCTACTCTAAGCTTATAACCAGAAAACTAAATAAATTATTCCTTTCCAAGATGCTTTTGGTAACCATGTCATCACAGCAACTAAAAGAAAACTAGAAGAGTTGATAACCCTTGGCTTGTAACAACATCAGCTTATAATAACTTCAGGTGATATTTACAAAAAAAAGCTAAAATTGTTGTCTATGTAAGTCTAAACTTAATTTTCTGACTGATCCTAGTAAATTCAGCCAGAAGAATGCTGCACTGATTTCCTGAAGGCTGAGTAAAACATGACAAACATAAAACTACATATGACATTGTTTTTTAATGAATGTTACCAGGAATTTGCTTGTTAAATACAAAAATTTTTCTCGCTAATCTGGAAATAGTTTTAAAATAAATTGAATCTAAATCCTCTAATAAGCAATGGAATGAAGACAGGATTTCAAAGGGCCCTGAAGCCAACTTGAGAAATACTAATCAGTCTTGCATGTCTAGTGTCCAATTTAAAAGAGGAGTTGTTTTGAATCTTATGACTATAGGCTCAGGCATGAAAGTAACAGTTTTGCTCAAATGTCCTGAGAATATAAAAAAAATCTCATGAAATTATAAATGATTAAATCAGAATGTGAGCAGCAAATCATTTACAATTGTTATGAGATTAGAGTGGTTTCTGAATATACCAGTCTATCATATTAACCAATGACTTTGGAGAAAATGTAAGTTTCATAAAATAGTTTTTAATTAGTTACTCATAATAGACAAATCATTTAGGATGAAAGCACATAGTACAATTGAGAAGATAAATTTAGTTCTGATTAGAAACACTGACAGAAAAGAAATGAGACAGGAATAAAGAGTGAGAGGAAAGAAGAAATGAAGAAATGCACTTAGCACAATAATGACCACTATGTACTGTGAGATATCTAGTACGGGCTCTAAACAATTACTCAATTACTCAATTGAATCACTGAGAATTTTCTTTCAAGACATTAGGAACATGCTATCCATAGTAGGCACCAAATTCTTATAGCACCATCATGATTCTTTTGCTTTAGTCAAGAAATTAAAAGTCATAATATCATGTCTAAGTATACCTACTGTGTCTCCATGGTGTCCTAAGTGCAATTCATCATTATTTAGAGTTGAAAGCTGTAATCATGGTTCATAGGAATGAAACGTGGGCTTTTTTTCCTTACTGGACTCATTTGACTTAAGTTTTTTAAGACCTCCTGCCTTAGATGTCCTCATATGTAAGGGGGGAACAAATTTAAACTTTTCAATATTGCTCATATTAAATTAAACACTGTTAAATAGTGCCAGAGATTATTAAGTGAAGCACAAAAAGTGATACATAATGCAATGATAATCAAAGTTATTTTTTTGAGATTCCTATCTATGGGTTTACTAGCTAGTCTTATGTCAACATAACAAAAGTAACAGTTATCAGAGAGGATGGAGTCTCAATTTAAAAAATGTCTTTATAATATTGATTTGTAGGTAAGCCTTTTCTTGATTAACTAATGTGAAAGTGTCTTGCCTATTATTGGTTCTGTTATCCTTTGGCTAGTGTTCCTGTGGTTTTTGTTTTTTAACTTGTTAGTTTGTTTTTTATTCTGTAAAACATAGGAACTTGATGCAGTTGCTATGATTTATCCACCTGAAATACATGAAACATGAAAAATAAGATCTAAAGCTCCTCAAGTCAGGTTAGGATTAGCTACACAGAAGAAAGCACAGTAGGTCACACTATGTACTATGGACACAACAAATTTTTGCTAAGCAACCCTTCTACAGTCAATCCAGGTTTTCTTGTGTGTGTGTGTGTGTGTGTGTGTGTGTGTGTGTGTTTTCAATCACTTTATTTACCCATCATCTTTCAATGAAATAAGAATGTTTTTGCTTAAAGTCCACTAATGAGTACATCCCCTGGTTATCTTACTGTATTTTGAGATGTCACTCGGGAGGATATTCTCCAAATCTATTTATTTGTCTGCAAATTTTAGTATATATTTTTTTCTTACTGCTGAGTACTACTCCATTGTGTAGATGTACCATAGTTCAGGGGCATATGGGTTGTTTCCAAGTTCTTCTTATTATGAATAATGTTGCAAAGAACATAAATGAGCTAATACTTTAGGGGTGCACCTTTAGGGTTTATGCCCAATAGTGGTATTGCTGGATCCGTGGAGAGAGTGATTCCCAGTTTACTGAGAGGTTGCCATACTGCATTCCAGAATGTCTGAACCAGTTTACACTTCTACCAGCAATGGAGGAGTGTTTCCCTTGCTCCATATCCTCTCCAGCATAGACTGTCAATTACCAAAAGAATTGTGGTTAGTAATCCTCAGAATAACAGGAATTATATAACTAGAGACTGGTTCCTAGCAATATTCAGGGAAGGGAGAGAAAAACAAAAATCTCCAAACACTGAAACAAAGAAAAAACATTTAAAAAAAAAAAAAAAACTTTAAGATAGACCTGTGTTCAGAGCAGAGTCAGGTAAGCAGGTTCCAATTCCTGGGCAACCTGGAAAATTTCTTTCTGAGGCCAGACACACATTCCCAGCTCTGACTTCATGCTCACTCCACAATCAGGCCCTATATTAAACCTGGGAACTTTCCCCAGGGCTTCCTACAGAAACATAGCAGGAAGGACAGCACATGGTTGAGTCTTGCCTCCAGAGCAAGCTGCATCATCATAGACAGACACCTTTGAACCGCTGACCTATGTCCAGAGTGGAGGCAGAGATCATGCAGACCCTGTGTCCTCTGGACACAGAAAACACAAACCACTGCAGCCACCACTGACTAAGAGGTGACTAAGAGTGAACCAAGGAAGCAATGGGCAGACACTAGTGCAGAAATACATATAACAATATAAAAGACAACAAAATACCACCAGAAGAATCTGGTGATTCTATAACACCAAAAACTGAACGGAACAATGAAGAGGAAACAGAATGAAATAGCATCAAAAACAACTTTATGAAGACTATAGAAGCCTTAGAAGATAGTAAAAATTCCCTGAAAGAAATAAAAGAAAATATAAACAAAAAATTGAAAGAGATGAACAAATCCTTAAAAGAAAACAAAGAAAACTAAGAAAAGGAAAACCAAAAAATGAAAGAAACCTTACAGGAACTATAAATTGAGATAGAAGCAATAAAGAAGGCATAAAATGAGGCAATACTGGAAATAAAATCTGAAGAAATGAACTGGAATGACACATACAAGCATAACCAACAGAATCTAAGAGATAGTAGAGATAATCTCTGGAGTGGAAGATAATAATATATATATACATATATATATACATTAGTCAAAGAAAACACTAAAATCAAAGCAACTATAAAACAAAATGTTCAGGAATTTTGGGACACTATAAAAAGACCAATCCTGAGAATAATAGGAATAGAAGAAGGAGGAAAATAACAGCTCAAATGCACAAATAATGTATTCAACAAAGTCATAGAAGAGAACTTTCCCAACCTAAAGAAAGAAATGCCTATAAAGATACAAGAAGCTTACGGAACACCAAATAGATAAGACTCCCCCCGCAAAAAAAAAAAAAAAAAAAAAAAAAAAAAAAACACCCCAAAAAAAAAAAAAAAAAAAAAAAAAAAAAAAAAAAAAAAAAAAAAAAAAAAAAAAAAAAAAAAAAAAAAAAAAAAAAAAAAAAAAAAAAAAAAAAAAAAATCTGCTCGCCACATAATAATCAAGCCACAAAACATACAGAACAAAAAAAAAAAATATTAAGAGCTGCAAAAGAAAAGGGCCAACAATGTTTATAGGCAGACCCAACAGAATAACAAAAAACTATTCAGTGGAAACAATGAAACCAGGAAGGTCTAAGTCAGAAGTTATGCAGACACTAAAAAAGCATAGTTGCCAACCCAGACTACTATACTCAGCAAAATTATCAATCACTATAGATGGAGTAGGCAAGATATTTCATGACAAAATCAAATTTAAACAATACCTATCCACAAATCTGTCCCTACAGAAAGCACTAGAGGAAAAACTTCACGCTAAGAATCCAAGAAACATGTGTGAAACCTCAAACAATTGACAATTCCACAGAGAAAGACCCAAAGAAAGAAAATACACACAAGCTATCACAAAAAAATAAACAAGAAATAAAAATCAGTGGTCATCAATATTCCTTAATATCAGTGCACACAATTCACATCCTCACATGATGAATACAAAAACAGAAGCTATTCTTCTGCTGCATACAAGCAACATACATCAACATCTAAGAGAGACATAGGCTAAAAGTAAAAGGTTGAAAAAAGAATTTCCAATACAAAGGCCCCAAGAAACAAGTTGGTGTTGCCATCCTAGTATCTAACAACATAGACTTCAATGTAAAATCAATCGAAAGATATCATAATAAACTTTACTTATTCATCTTAGGAAAAATTGATCAAGATGAAATCTCAATCCTGAATATTTATGCCTCAAAGTTGAGTGCACCTACATATGTAAAAGAAACACTTCTGAAGTTTAACTGCAAATCATTATCATGCACAAATAGTGGAAGACCTCAATAACCCACTATCACACTTGTATAAATCAACCACACTCAGACTCAAAAGAGAAATCAAGGGTCTAACAAATGTTGTAATACAAATGGACTTAAGAAATACTTACAGAACTTTCCACCCAACACATGCTGAAAAAGTCTTTAAAAAAATCCAACATTCCTTTATGATAAAGGTACTGGAGAGAAACGAAATACAGGGAAATACTTACATATAATAAAGCTGATTTACAAGAAGCCAATGGTTAACATCGAACTAAATGGAGAAAAACTCAATGCAATCCCACTAAAATCAGGAAATAGACAAGGCTGTCTTCTTTCCCCATATCTATTCAAAATAGTTCTTGAAGTCTTAGCTAAAGTAATAAGATAAAAAAAAAGGAGGTTAAGGGGATACCAATTGGAAAAGAAGAAGTAAAACTATCACTATTTGTAGATGATATGATGACATATATATATAATTGACTCACAAAAATCTACCAGGTAAATTTTACAGCTGATAAACCCATTCAGCAATGTAGCAGGATACAAGATTAATTCAAAGAAATCGGTAGCTCTCCTATAGACTAAATATAAAAGGGCTGAAAAAGAAATAAGGGAAATATCATCCTTTATAATAGCTCCAAATAACATTAAATATCTCAGTGTAACTATAACCAAAGTATTAACAGATATGTTTGACAAAAACCTTGAATGTCTGAAGAAAGATATCAGAAAATGGAAAGATCTCCCATGTTCTTAGATCGATAGGATCAACATAGTAAACATGTCAATCTTACCAAAAGCAATCTACAGATTCAATGCAATTCCCATCAAAATCCCAACACATTTTTTTATAAACATTGAATGAACAATACTCAATGTCATTTGGAATAACAGGAAAGCCAGGATTGCCTAAACAATTTTGCTCAACAAAAGAACCTTAGGGGGCATCACCATCTGAGTCTTCAAGTTATACTGTAGAGCTACAGTAATAAAAACAGCTGGTACTGGCATAAAAACAGACTTGTGGATTAATGGAATCAAACTGAGGATCTGGACATTAACCCAAAAACATATGAACACCTGATATTTGACAAAGAGGCCCAAAATATTCAATGGAAAAATAATAGTATCTTCAACAAATGGTGTTGGCATAGCTGAATGGTAGTGTGTAAAAATGCAAATTGATCAAACCTATCCATCATTTTGTACAAAATTAAAATCCTAGTGGTACAAAGACCTCAACATAAATCCAGCCACATTGAACTTGAAAGTGGGGAATACCCTCCAATGCTTTGGCACAGGTGACCATTTTCTAAATATAACACCAGTAGCATAGACACTAAGAACAACAATCAATAATTGGGACCTCCTGCAACTGAGAAGCTTCTGTAAAAACCAAGGACACAGTCAATAAGACAAAACAACAGTCTACAAAATGGAAAAAAAAATCACCAATCCTACAAGTTACAGGGGACTAATCTCTAAAAATATATAAGGAATTTTAAAAACTAGAGTCCAAACCATAAATATCTCAACTGAAAAATGGAGTTCAGGACTAAAAAGGGAATTCTCAACAGAAGATTTACAAATGGCATCTTTAGCTGTCAGAGAAATACAAATCAAGTCAACTTTGAGATTCTACCTTTCACCCGTCATAATGGTCAAGATTAAAAACACAAATCACAGCTAATGCTGGAGAGGATGCAGAGCCAGGGGAACATGCCTCCATTGTTGGTGGGAGTATCAACTTTTTCAGCTCCTCTGGAATGCAGTATGGCAGTTTCTCAGAAAACTGGGAATCAATCACCCCAAGGATCCAACAGTACCATTACTGGGCATATTTGCGCATTTGCACCTCAAAAGAATTAGCTCAACTGTGTTCATAGCAGCATTATTTGTAATAACAAGAACCTGGAAACAACCTAGATGTCCCTCAACTGAAGAATGGATTAACAAACTGTGGTACATCTACACAATGGAATACTACTCAGCAGTAAGAAAAAATGATATCCTAAAATTTGCAGGCAAATGGATGGATTTGGAGAATATCCTCCTGAGCAAGGTATCACAAACTCAGAAAGATAAGCAGGGGATGTACTCATTCATTAGTGGACTTTAAAAAGTAAAGAAAACGCTTTCTTACATAATTTTGTCTTTGTTGCCTAGCTGTCTATCACAGCAATAAGAAAATAATTAAGCCAAAAAAAAAAAAGAAGAAAAGAACAAAACCTTAAAATTGTACCTTCAAATATATGTCTTTAGACTGGGTTGCAGAGAAAACAAGAATTCAGGCATTTCCCAGAAACTGCAGGTTAATGTACAACATGGGAGTGAAACCTGGATTTGAGTGTCAACTCTCAGGGCCTAGGGAGAGTGCTCAGCAGTGAAGAGTGTCAACTCTCAGGCACATTTCAAATAGAAGCATATTCTCAAACGTTTCCCATCGTTCTCTCCTCGTCACACATAAACGTTTATGTCACTTTCTGGAACATTCAATATTGTTTAAATTCACCTCATTGTTGCCTCTGTCAATTGACATAGATTGCAAACCTGGCAGCATCTGTAGCATTGGCTTAAAATGGAATTGTGACAGACTTGAACTGCCATTCTTCCTCCTAAGACAGCCTCTGTGGTGGGGCTTGCTGAGTAAGGCCTCTTTAGACAGTAGCAAGACAGATGCACTGGTTGTCACACTAAGTTCTATGTAATTTCAGATTTCTCAGTTTATAGTCTTCAGCTTTGGAGATCACAGCCTTTAAAACAATGTCACTGTTATCATAATCTTCTCAGTAACTAATGATAGGAACTATGAAGCACATGGGATTGCATAGATTCAACATTCATTTTATAAATCAGTACATTTTGAGATTTTTTTTTAAAAAAATAGATGTGAATACATGCTTCTTTTATTCTGAATGTTCACAAGTGATACAATGCATCTCTTCAATGATAATCATCTATTAATCTGTTAATCACCTATTCTCTTACAATTACTATTGTAATCATACAACTAACAATGCCTTAACCCTTATGACTTACATGCCCAGATGTCCAGGCATGATACAAAACTTTATATATTATTTTTCAAAAAAGTCTTCTTTTATTTTCTGATTTATTATTTTTTTTGATTTATCACTTGCTTCAATGGAAAATAGAAACTAGCATTGTTGACATAATATAGTTGCAAATTCCACTTTCTCTATAGAATTTTTCCCCCAGAGTGTTTTATTTTTATTATCTGTTTTTCATTTGCAAATAATTCTACTGCATTTTTGCTAAAGTCAGAACCAGTTATTTACATATAGAAATTTTTATAAATTTTGCATTTTACACTTTCTCTGTTATATTTGAACTTTTATTTTCAAAATAAAAAAGTGGCTTATTTTTAAGTGCTCTAATTCTTTGAATTTTCAATGATTAAAAAATCTCTATAGTGAGATATTTAGTTTTATTGTATACTTAAATATTTGGATGCTGGTGCCATTATGGAAAATTTAAGATAAAACAAACCAAAATATGCCTTCAAAGTAAAACAAAAATGACTACAAAGATAAATCAGATACTTTATAAAATTGTTTTACGTGAAAGAGCTTTTCAGCACAATATAGTTTATATTAATTTCTTTTTGATTAATTGAAACATATGGCAATTTTAATTACTACTTAATGTCTTGCATTCATCACCTGGTATTTTAATAAAATTATTGTAGCCTCATGATTAGAACTATTTTATTTGTTTAGGTCATACTTCAATGAATGGCATCTGTTATTATTCAAGGAAATATTTAATCTAAGGAAAGTGTTTCTCAATAGATAGATGAATAAGCTAAATTTTGTTTATTATAATTAATTTGTGCTTTCTTAGAATTATAAGCCTAAGCAAATGTAAAGCAAAAGAATAACTTTTTATCAGAATGCAATAATTATAAAATTCAAATTTTCAGAGACCATTAAAAAACTTATTAATTATGTTTATATATTTTAAACATAGTATCTAGGGACAAAAAAATGTAGCAGCTCTAAATCAATCAAAGTAACCAATAATAAACATCTAGATTGGGACTAGAGAGATGACTCAGCTCTGAAAATTACCTGTACTTCTCTGATAAAAGACTGGATTTGATTTCTAGAACCTATGTGCTCACAATTACCTGTTATGCCTGCTTCAGTTTATGTGATTCTTTCTTCTATACTCCAAGGACATTTATAATTAGGTGAATGAACTCCCTACACCCAGATAACCCCCCACATGCACCCACACACTAAAAATAAGTTTATAAAACTCCTTGTAGTAATTTTAAACATAAATTTACAGTAATAAATCTAGTGTAATTATAAATTTCCAAAAAATAATTTTTGTGGTTATTTTCACAGTATTTAAATATTTCAAAATCTATAAATGGGACAGTAATCTTGAATATATTTGAAGTAAATTAAAATAAACGACAGCTTTTTATATGTGATTAAAAATAACATTGCTTACAGCACTATATGCTTATTAATTTCTGGATTTGTAGGACAGGATAACTTAATATTGATTGATTGATTTAGAATGTCTGAGAGAAAAAAAGGCTTTCCACAGTTTTTGTTATTCATCAATTAAAGACCAATTCTTATTACCACAAGAAGTTAGATGAGAAAAAGTAGGCAAACGATCACTTAATAACAATTACATTGGTCATTGTTGTTCTATGCAAACTATTAGAGATATAAGTAATTTATTATGGACTTAGGTTTGATTGCACCATGATTAGGAATATTTTTAGAAAGTAATTTAACCTTATAGCCTAACATCATAACAAAAATAGAAGCACTGTTGTAAGCCTAAAAAATAAAATGGTTGTTTTAAGCTGCATTGTGAAATCCCTAGTACAGAAAAAAAAAAACAAAAAACAAAAAAAAAAAAAAACCAGTTAAATCCCCAGCTTCCCAGGGAAAACTAAATACATAACATTTTCTTGCAAAACCTTTTGCTGATATGTGACATAAAATTTAAGCTGTTCATTAGTCTTTTATGAAGGCAATCCAATTCTCTTGCTATGGGGTAGACAAAAGGATGCAGAAGTTAAAAAGACATTATTTTTCTAACACTAATAGACAAACACTTAATACATAATGCACTTAACATGCTATGATTTACACAAATTACCCCTGGGTTTGTTCCCAGCTGACATTTTTGGCGTCTCATGGAAACCAGGATGAGAACATCTGTTCTTTTACTGAACAAAACACTTCCTAGAAGTTGTTTCATTGCAATACCATATGGAGGGAATGTTTTCAAGTTTCTTCCATTCATTAGATGTTACATGAAAAGAGTTGTATAATTATTAAGGAAAAAAAACAGGATAAAATAGAATCTATTGAAGCATCATTACTTTTAGCTAATATAATTGCACTGCCTTGTATTTTTTGATTCTTAAAATACTATTGATGCTAAAATTACTAACACTTGAGAAAATAATAAAAATATAGTTATAAAGATAACTATGAAAGGCTTTGATAATAATAATAATTGCTCACAATTAGGTAGAATGTAGAATGAGCCAAACCCTGTGCCAAAATAAACACTGGGCAGTAATTCACTTGTAGTATGCCATGATTATTCTTGTAGTTAACTGATATATAGGAAAATCAAATATGCAAATAAAGTACACATCACCCTATTATTTGATGTGTTAAGTCTATTTGCTTAAAAACTGCAAAGAAATTGCAGGATGGCAGGATGTCTTTTTTTTTTCTTCCTTTTTTTTTTTTTTTTTTTTTTTTTTTTTTTTTTTTTTTTTTTTGCTGAGTAGTACTCCATCATTGTGTAAATGTACCAGAATTTTTTAATCTAGTCTTTAATTTAGGGGTATCTAGGTTGTTTCCAGGTTCTGGCTATTATGAATAATGCTGCTATAAACATAGTTGAGCTAATGCCATTGAGGTAAAAATGTGCATCTTTAGGGTATATGCCCAATAGTGGTATTGCTGGATTATTGGGTATATTAATTTCCAGTTATTCAAGGAACCACCATATTGGTTTTAAAAGTTTATACTCCCACCAGCAATGGAGGAGTGTTCTCCTTGCTCTATATCCTCTCCAGCATAGACTGTCATCTGTGTTTTTGATCTTAGCCATTCTGACAGGTGTAAGATGTTGTATTCTGAAATTTGCAAGTAAATGGGTGGATCAAAAGAATGTCTTACTGAGTGAGGTAACACACACCCAGAAAGACAGACATGGTATGTACTCACTCATAAGTGGATTTTTGATAGAATTCAAACGCTAACCAGACTTCAATCCATACCACCCCTAGCAGCTTTGTGACAAGAGAAAGTTTGGAAAGACCTCCATAGATTCCCGTGGTAATAAAAATATAGAAGTTTGCCTGAAAAAATTGTGATCATGACAGGCGGAGCAAGAGAACCTAAGAGAACACGATAGTAGAGTAGGGGAGGGGAGGAGTAAGAGAGAGAGAGAACAAAGAAGTGGATGGATATTCTGATAGAGGAAGCCATTGTGGTAGATATAACCTGATACAAGTGAACATCGAAGAAGCCACAGGATGAGCCCAGTTAAGATTCCAAGCAATAGTGAAGAGGGTGTCAAAACTGGCCTTTATCGATTATCCTATGATAACCACCCTAATTGTGATTATAAAACCTTCATCCAGCAGTTGATGGAATCAGATGCAGAAATTCATAACTAAATACTCTGCTCAGATGAAAAGAGGGAGGAGCGATTACATGAGCAAAGGAATCAGGATCATGATGGGGAGACACATGAAGTAGACAGTCCAGTGCTATTGCAAGCTCACAGACTCTGAAATAACAGCTGATGAACCTTCATCTAATGGATCTGGACCCCTTGAATGTAGAGACAAGTGAAAGGCATGGGCAGTTTCAGGAGTCCTTTGCAATTGGATCAGAGTCTATCCTGGGTACACAAACTGGCTCTTCTAAGCTCATACAAGCAGGAAAACACTTTTCTCAGCTTTGATACTTGGAGGAAGGATGTGGTCCTATGTCAAATGGATATGACAGACTGAATTGAATTACCTTGGGATTTCTTGCCTTCTCTGCGGATTGAAGGGACTAGGGAAGCAATGAAAGGGATGGGGAAGGGGAGAAGCTGAGGGAGGACAAGAGGAAGCGGTAGGATAGGGAAAAATAAGAACAATTAATATAAACAATAATATAAAAAGAAAAGAAATTAGCATGTTCATTGAAATTTAGGTAGTTTAACATGGTTTTAACAAAAATGATGTGGTGAAAATTATGACAAATATTTGCCTCATCATCTTAATCTCCAGATTTATTTTAGTGTGTATGTGTGCATACCTACAAACATCTTTCCTAATATGTACCCCAAAGTCCCTTTTGTAATGATGTAAACAATAAATTCTTAAGAGTATCCTATTGTGGCATAATTTTTTGCTCAATTTGTCCTTTTTAAAATGTTTAAATTATTTCTGATGAACAGCTCTGTTTATTAAATACACTGTGAAAGGTCACAAAATACATTAATGCCTAAAATGGCTATAGTGTTCTTATTGGTCACTGACTTTTGTTTATTCTTTTGCTCAGTATATAAATGAGGATATGTCAGTGTCTGATCATGTACTCACTTATTTGCTGAAGTAGTAATTCAGCAATAACAACTGTCTGGCACATTTACATATGATAAAGTAAGAAGGAACTTTCTTGATCTTCTGCTTTAAGGTCAAAAATGGTATCTCAAAAGCATAAAGACTGCATTTTTTAACAGAGATTTTTGAGTGGGTTATAAATTTCAGGTAAAAAACAATAAGTAAAAGAATACTTGTTTAAAAACCAGCATTTCTTCTAATTCAGTGAAAACAAATGAATGTGGTAATTAACTCTTTCAGATGAAGAATAAGATTTTTTCATGTAGACTCTGAATTTATGAGACGAAATTCAGAAAGCACATAGGGCAGTTGTAATTTACTAAATTCATGAAGCTAATTTTAACATCTTTTTCTTGCTCTGCTATTTCCCAGTGAATATACTCTTCTTTCATGATTATTTTGTTTTCTTGATGTAGATACTTAGGTTGAATATATGTTTTCATGTAGGTGTGTGGATCTTTCTCTCTCTCTCTCTCTCTCTCTCTCTCTCTCTCTCTCTCTCTCTCTCTCTCTCTTTGTGTCTGTGTCTGTGTCTGTGTGTCTTTGTGTGGATGTTAGTTTGCAGAAAGGTGGTTGATGTCTTTCATTACCCCACACTCCCAGTTTACCCAGGTATCTAATCTTATTCTTCCTCTTAGAGCAATCTATGCATATCAGCTAGTTTCTTTGGAGCTGTAGATTGTAGCCTGATTATCTTTTGCTTTGTGTGGCATATCAACCTATGAGTGAGTACATACCATGTCTGTCTTTCTGTAATCCATTTTTATATTGGATCTTTTTTGGTATTTTGATATCTAGGGTCTTGAATTCTTTATTTATTTTGGGAATAAGCCCTTGTCAGATCTGGGGCTGGTTAAGATTTTTTTTCTCATTCTGTAGGCTGCCTTTCTGTCTTATCAGCTGTGTGCTTTGCCTTATGGAGGCATCTCAGTTTCACAAAGACCCATTTAATAGTTGTTATTCTCAGTGTCTGTGCTGCTGGTGTTATATTTCGGAAGTGGTCTTCTCTGTGAATCCATTCAAAGAAGCCAAAATTGTACAATTAATAAAGAAAGCATCTTTAAAAAATGTGCTGTCATAACTGGATGTCAGCATGCAGAACAATGTGATATATTGTAAATTTAATAAAAATAGTCTGGAATATCTTAGGAGGAACCTGTCTCCCTAGGTCTTTCTGTTTGTTTGTTTGTTTTTTGTTGTATATTTCTTTTGATTTTTTAGACAAGGATTTCTGTGTAACCCTCCTGGCTCTCCTGGAATTATTTTTTAGACCAGGCTGGCCTTGATCTCACATAGATCCTTCTGCCTATGCCTCCAAAATGGTAGGACTAGCAGCATGTGCTACCAATACCTGACTGTTAGGCCTTGAACTCACAGAGATCCAGACAGACCTCTGTCGCCTAAATTATCAGATTAAAAGCTTGTGTCACCACTCCCTAACCTGCATGGCTTGGCTCTGGGTGATTCTGTCCTATGATATTCCTGACTATTTTTGTTAAATATACATTATATCAACACAGAACAATGTAAATAGATTAATATCTATTGCCATGTACAAAATTCAAGTCCAAGTGTGTTAAAGACCTCAAAATAAATCCAGTGACATTGAACTTGATAGAAGAGATACTGAGAAGTAGCCTAAAATTGACTTCTAAGCTTTAAACATAACCCCCTAAAACTGTTTAGATCAAGGCTTATAGGCTTTTCTTGGATTATCAAAACAGGTAAACTCATAACAGAATTATTTCTTTTAAATATGTTAATTAATAAATTAATTATTATGCATAGATATTTGGCCTGTATATTAGTTTTTGTTTCATAAAAGTTCAGTATTCAAAGAAGCCAGAAGAGTGCCATGAATACTAGAAACTAAAGGAATAGAATCGTCTGAGCCACCATGTGATATTATTATTATTCAGATTTCATCCTCTGGAATATCAGCCAGTGCTTTTAAGTACTGAGCTACCTCTCTTGTCCCCAGACTTACTTAAAAAATATTTTGTGTATCTATGTGTGCCTATGTGAATTTATTTATATCACAGGCACACAACTTCACCTGAAGGACAGAATATGTGATTTTCTCTGAAACTGGATATGAGTTCATTATGAGTGGCCTTAAATGAGTGGTAGGTACTAAGCCAAGGGCATGTGCAAGAACAGTAAGCATGCTTAACACCATAGCTTTTTCTGTAGTAGCCAGAGGTATTCCTGCTAGACTTCTATTTTTAATTTAAGACATGCTACACGTGAGGACATCCTCTCTCTGTGCTTAAATTTTCTATTGAACCTACATAATCTTGAGATAATAAGAAATTTGTAGGTAATATCAACTCTTTTCAAATGCTTGTAATTTTTTCTGGTCTTATGCTACAAATTTGTTATGGACATCTTTTCTAAGGAAAGTCAATTATTTGATTGTGAGCACAACTTTAAACTATTTCTTTGCTTTTCATTTGTTCTTGTATGTGTTCTAAAAGATCTCATCATTTATATTTAGACAACTTATAGCTTCTTTGGAGTTGCTGACTCCACTAGTTTCCACATGTAAAAGAACTGATCTCAGCTTTACTGATATCATCTTATGCCTTGTACAGGGAAATGTGTGTGTGTGTTTCATTGCAATTATGAGTATAAGATCTCCTATAACCGAAGTTGCAGAATATTTCTTTTATTACCCCCAAACAAGGAACGCTACAAGAAAATCCATATTTGCTTAAAAGAAGAAAAACAAAGAAGGAAAAGCAAAATAAATGAAGTCATTTTGGAAATAAATGATCGGGTCTAAGTATAGAAGACAAAAGCTAAATTGACTATTGTCCAAAGCAATATATGAAACATAAATATATTAAAATATATAACAGTCATTCTTTTGATCTTTCTATAATTTTCTGATTTTATAATACTAAGTAAATAATTTTAAATATAGTAATTTATAAATCTCAGACCACTGTAAAGAAAGACGGCTCTGTTCTTTCATTTTTTAAAAGTAGAGCATGTAGTTACATTTATTTTTTGTTGTATCACTGAGTCCTTTTATATTGTTGTTTTTGTTGTTGTTTGTGGTATATTTGCTTTATGTTATTTATCACTCATAGCTTATAGAAATAGACTAACTGAATTCTTACATAATTGATTTAAGTATGAAAATGACTATAATGTGTTAAAAAATGGAAGGTTGCTTATTGTACCTATAGAGTTTGTTATGATTTTTACTGTCATGATTCATAAGCATTGCATTTGTTAAGGCTGTTGAACAGCAGACTTCCTGTCATATCATGAAGAGCAATACATTGCATCCAAAATCTAGATTTCAGGAAGGGGGATTTCAGATCATATTCAGCTCAAAATTGTGTGTGTTATCTTCATCAAAAAAGGACAGGTTGTTAGCTGCTGAAGGACACAAAAAGACTACATTGGACTACATTAATTGTTCATTTGATAGAAAGTTTCTTATGCTTGCTATTGGGCTTTTGTTAGTTTATGTTTCATGTGAGGAACATGTTCAGCTCAACATTATATTGTGTGTATGTATATATACATATATAAGAGAGAGAGAGATGAACTTTAGATTCATCTGTTAGGCCTGAGCTATCATTTGTCCATGCTCTTTGCATTTTGCCCAGATGTGATGGCCTCAATTTGCTATGAAGAGAGACTTCTTTCACTCTACATGTAGTTCAGAGGGTTTAGTTCTGTTCTATGAAGGTTCCACAAATGTAATTTCAGAGTTAGTGAGCTCCCACTAGTTCTGGTCAACTGTCTCTGTGGATTTCCTCATTGTGATCTTGATCTATTTGCTTATATAATCCCTTCTCCATCATTTCATTAGACGGGGAGCTTTTGATCTAGTGTTTAGCTATAGATCTCTGCATCTGCCTCCATCAGTTTCTCAATGAGGGTTCTATAAAGGCAATTAGGGTGGTCATTTATTTGTATAGGAGGCCAGTTCAGGCACCATCTTCTTCATAGCTTGGAGTCTTCCCTGGCATCATCCTGTGAGTTTGGGCTGTTTCCTAGCACCAGGTTTCTCTCTAACTCCATAATAGCTTGCTCTATCAAGATATTTATCTTTTTGTTCTTCCTCTCTGTTGCTTCCTCCACTCAACCATTCAATTCTCTCCTGTTTGCTTCCCACTTCCCCTTGTTCCCTTCCCCATATGATCCAAATTTACGGAGGAAAACTTCTCTTTCTCCTTCCCAGGGAGATTCATAGATGTTTCTCTTCATTTCTTCCTTGTTACATAGCTGCTTTGGGTATTGGATTGTAGCCTGGCTATCCTTCACTTTACCTCTAAAAATTCCAATTATCAGTGTGTACATACCCTGTTTATCTTTCTGGGTCTGTGTTGCCTTACTCAGAATATTTTCTAGATCTGTCCATTGGCCTTCAAATTTCAAGATGCCATTTTCTTTTCTAATAAGTAGCACTCGGTTGTATAGATGTACCACAATTTTTAAAAATCCATTCTTCAGTTGAGGGACAACTAGGTTGTTCCCATGTTCCATCTATTATGAATAATGCTGCTTTGAACATACTTGAGCTAATGCCCTTGGGGTTATGAAAGTGTATCACTTGAGTATTAGCCCACTAGTGTTATTGTTGGATCATTGAGTATATTGCTTCCCAAATTTCTGAAGTACTTTCATGCTTTCCAAAGTGCCTGTATAAGTTTATATTCCCATCAGGAAAAGAGGAGTGTTCCTCTTAGTGCACATCCCTGCTAGCCTTGGCTGCAATCAAAGTTTTGATCTTTGCCAATCTGACAGTTGTAAGATGTTATCTCAGAGGATTTTTTTATTTGCATTTCTTTGATGGCGAAGTATGTTGAGCAATTCCTTTTTTTATTTGTTTTACATAGAAAAGAAATGACTTTATTTTCTAAAAAAGAAAAAAATAAAATAAAAGTGACAAGAAAAAAGAGTAATATGTAACAATGCCATTGTGTGGAATGAATAGTGTTGAGATTGAATGAGAGTTTTTTGAGTTCTTTATATATTTTACAGATCAGTCCTCTGTCCAGAAGTAGATAACAGTTGAATGGTGTGGAAGGTTGTGGAGCCTCTTGCACTAGAACAAGAATTTATTCCTGGTGCATTTATTGGCTCCTGGAGCCCATTCCCTCCTGAGGGTCACCTTTCTTAGCCTTGATACTGGCAGAAGGGGCTCAGTCCTACTTCAACCAAATATGCCAGACTTTGTTGACTCTCCCTAGGAGTCCTAACTTTTCCTGGGGAAGGTGTGGGGGATGGGATGGAGAGAATCTGGGAAAGAATTTGGAAGAGGGAAGAGACTGGGAGCAGAGTTGAATATGGACAATTTTTATCTTTTAAATAAAAAACAAAAACATGAAAGAAGAGATTTTTTTGAAGATCGATGATAGCTGTACCTATATGAGGGTATAAGGTTAAGATTTAAAATCTATCAAGAATCTGCTGGCCTATAGACAATGTAATGTCTGATTTATGTATAAATGTAGGTAAATACAAAATAATTAGCCTTCTTATGGCTGATCGTAATAATAATAGCTGTCTAATTTAACTTAAGTTCCATTTAACAGGGGAAAAAAATAAGCCTGGTATTAGAAATACAGTCAATTTTTTAATGGTTAGTGAGGTCATGGAAATTAAAAAAGAATATACTATTGCCTACTTTGCTAGATAAACACAATTCCTTACTATATTCTATAATCAAAAAGAAGTATGCATAGCTATGTAATGTGTATATGTATTCAATTATATATACATATACACATAAACAAGTACACATTTAAGAATATATACACACATTTTATATATATATTAAAATATATATAGAAAAGGGGCTATTTGAATGCAATTGGTGTGGGAATGTTTATCCGATGAGTGGCATGGAGAGTCTAGAAGTAGCAAAGAGTGATTTATTTCTACTTTAATTAAAATTTGTATTATATTAGTGGCAGGCTTTATTGAGAACAGCACAGTAGTCAGTGTCATACATGTTTCTATTGTGTTCCAATATTTATAAACTTAGATGATCTTCTGTGCATCCTGCACTCCCTTCCCACCCCACACACTGCTCTATGTTCCTCCTCCTTACTGCTGACCTTGTTGTAGCTGGTGTAGGCCTTACACTAGGGTTCTGCTTCATTATATCCACTTTCCCTTTTTGCCGTAGAAGATGGGTTTTCTTAGGTGTACAGTCTTAATTTTATCCTATCTCTTGAATTTTTATTAAATTTTTACTTGCTGCTTTTTCCCTTTTGAACAGGCATAGATTTTCCACCATTTCTTGCTGCTCTCTGATTGTTCCAATATTTTGTTTTTTAATATTGAAAGCTAAGTGATTGCTGAAATAAATCCTTTCCTAACATGGAACTCATTGATCATGCTTGAGCTAGGTATGTTGTATGATGTTAGACACCATACCCTTGACACCTGATATGAAAATCTACCTTGATAAAATTCGAGAAACTTACAGATCTCTAAGGTAGAAACCAGCAGCTCACCAAAACAGTGCATAGGGATTGGGGAATTTCACTTACCATCAATCAAACAATCAAATTCACAAACTTGGTTGTTCCAGAGAAAATAAGTAACTGACTCATCAAGCAGAGATATAATAGATAAATCTGAAAAACAAGCACTGAATTAATTTGTGAGAAATATAACTGAAGGGCAAATGAGAAAATGTGTGCATCCATACAACTCATTCTGCCTCATTGAGAAGGTTAACAGCTATTAAGATCCATCTGATAAGTGTAGAAGAACAGCAAAGGAGACATTTCCAGGCTTTATTAAGGTATAAAAGATATGAAGTTATAAATGCGTATGATACATGTTTTGTGAACTTGAATATATCCATGATACTATCATGACAAGCAAGATATTGAATTTAATAATCTATAGCAATTAGTCTCTAATCACCATAGCTTGCTGTATTCATCACTTTTTATAGGAACACAAAAGCTACATTTTTTTCAGCTGAGAGAAATTTCTTCTGGTACTAACAAAAATCATAAATCTAAATAACTTACATAAACACCTGGTTTATTAGCAAACATTTATTAAGTCATTAAAATAATGGTGATTAAATTTTACTTCTGTACATAAAGTGATTTCATTTCTCATGTTTTTTCTGACTCTATACCAGTCACATAGTTTTTCTTTCATTCTCCTCAGTTATTGTTTTTCACAATAGTCTATTACAAATGAATTATTTTTATTTTCAATTAATTTAGGTTATTGACATAAGAAAACATGTAGACAAATAAAATAAAAAATAATCTGTAAACCAGAGGGCAATTTGAACTTGACCACTGTTGATATTAGTTTGACTCCTTTTTCTTATTTTAGATTTCCTATTTTTTATTATCAGTCAACATTTGTGACCTTGCATTGAACCTTTAGATATTTTAATAATATAAAGTTTTTCTCTAATTTACATGTCAGCATGAAATCAAAGAAAATATTTATTTTTATTTTTCAAGACAGAGCTTCTCTATATAACACTCATAACTGTCCTACAGCTGGCATTGTAGACCAGGCTGGTTTAGAACTCACAGAGATCCTTCTGCTTACTCTTCCAAGTGCTAGGATTAAAAGCATGCACCATCATTGCCTGGCATAAAGTCTTTCTTAGTCACTATTACTACTAAAATTCCAAAAATGTGAACCTCATTAATATATTAGCTCATGTTTGTAATGATAGCTGAATGGATTGTGAGAAGAAAGGATCTATGTGGTTGAAGTAGATAGGAGGTAGCATCTTATTCCCTGTCATTTACTAATTTTTCAGTTAAGCTCATAAGTGTACACTTTATAGGTAATTGTGGTGAAAATGCTCTGTATGCTGTAAATAAAAGACTGGTTTGGCCTATGTAGAACGCCATAGAAGTGGGTGGAGGATCAGAGCACAAGCAGATAGGAAAAGGACAGAGTTAGTCAGTCTCTGTCTTTCTCCTGAAGAAGAAGCATATAAGAGGTACAAGTGAGCGATGGGCTGAGCCACATGGTGGGCAAAATAGTAAAAATGAGTTAATTTAAGATGAAAGAGCTAGCTAATAAAGTATTTAAGATATGAGCCAAACAATATAAAATATATAAGTTTGTGACTCATTTTTTCAGGAGACAAAAGCCGCCATGCGGACTAGGTTCCAAAATGGTTTTTCTGATAGCAGCATTTCCTGAGTTTGTGCTGATTGCCTGCAACAGCAGAGATGCATGGGCTCCTCCGCCATATTAAAATGCTGCCTAAAGGGGCAGAGTCAACAATTAAAGTGATACCAATATTTTGAAAGCCCTTTGAGTTAAAAAAATGGTTAAAAATTCTCAATAAAACAGATTTAGATTCACAAAACCTCTAAATAAGATACAATGTATATAAAATACACACAGGCTTCAGAGAGAGAGAGAAAAAAAAAGCCCTTTAAAAAATAAAGATAAAAATGCCACAAAAGATGACAAATAAACAGAGAGTCTGGATTATGGTTATTGCATTTTCTTTTAATTTTTTAACTTTTAATGAGCTAATTGCAGAGAGATAATTGATTACTAAGGCTGCTAAGTTAAACAAATACATATGCTTTAAAGATATCATTACTTTTTTTTTTGAAGAGTTAATAATAACTATATAGAGGATAAGAATCATAAGCATGGCTTATCAAGGGTGGAAATACAAATAAGATTGCTACACAAATATTTTCTTTGTGTTCATCATTCCCTCTGAATTTTTTTTCCATCCCTGTATATCCTTATTCAAGGTCTCTTCCCCCTCCCAACACATCTGGTCATTTTTCTTCTCTGCAACTCCCCATTCCCTCCCTGGGCAGGAAGCAGACAGTCCTATGGTCCCTCTGACCCAATAATGCTTAGATCAGTTTCCACTTCTGGCCAAATCCAGTTCTTTCCCCCCTCCCTCAAGAGTGAGTCAGGTGTTCCTACAGTTGGACTGGGGTTTGAAGGGTCAGTCCAGGATGTTTCTGATCCCAAGCTGTTCGGTGGTTGTGGTTTGCTGCTTGGGCATGTTTGGCTTTTTTTCTTGTTTGTTTGTTTAGAGACCACTAGTGAGTGAGTACATCCCCTGCTTATCTCTCTGAGTTTGTGAGACTTCGCTCAGGAGGATATTCTCCAAATCCCTACATTTGCCTGTGAATTTTAGGATATCATTTTTTCTTACTGCTGCATAGTATTCCATTGTGTAGATGTACCACAGTTTGTTAATGCATTCTTCAGTTGAGGGACATCTAGGTTGTTTCCAGGTTCTTGCTATTACAAATAATGCTGCTATGAACATAGTTGAGCTAATACCTTTGGAGTGTGAATGTGCCTCTTTAGGGTATATACCCAGAAGTGGTATTGCTGGGTCCTTGGGGAGATTGATTC
>PVIH01021155.1:10000-30456 GCA_004025045.1 Sigmodon hispidus | reverse complement strand
TGGGATCAGAAACACCCTGGACTGACCCTTCAAACCCCAGTCCATCTATAGGAACACCTGACTCACTCTTGAGGGAGGGGGGACAAAACTGGATTTGGCCGGGAGTGAAGACTGATCCAAGCATTATTGGGCCAGTGTGACCATAGGACTGTCTGCTCCCTGCCCAGGGAGGGTATGGGGAGTTGCAGAGAAGAAAAATAATCAGATGTGGTGGGAGGGGGAAGAGACCTTGAATAAGGATATACAGGGATAGAAAAAAAAATTCAGAGGGAAAGCTGAACACAAAGAAAATATATGTGTAGCAATCTTATTTGCATTTCCACCCTTGATAAGCCATGCTTATGATTATTATCCTCTGTATAGTTATTGTTAACTCTTCGGCATTTTTAAATTCTTTTTACTGTTTTTTTGATAAATACAAAATAAAGAAGGAAAGAAAAAAAACAAAACAAAACCAAGGACAGCGACAGTGAAGCCTGTGGCCAAGCCAGGTGTTGTACAATATTATTTTAATTAGGAAAAGATGTGTTACATTTGTTTATACTGTGGAATATTACTTTAACTGTGTAAAAGTGTGCTACATTTGTTTATGCTGTATTTTTTAAAAGATGTAAAGATGTCTTGTTCTTTCACCCTGCCTGCCGAAGGCACTTGGAATAACCAGTAGCTAGGTAGGGGAGGGATAGGTGGGCTGACAGGCAGAGGGAATAATCAGGAAGAGAAATCTAGGCTCAAAAGAGAAGAAGGAAATAACAAGGGAGACAGGAAGATGCCTGGGCCAGCCAGACACATGGAGTAGGGTTAGGGTTAGGAAAAGAAAGGTAAAAAAACTCCAAGGTAAACCACAGATGAAGAGAAACAGGTTAAGTTATAAGAGCTAGCAAAAAAGGAGCATAAGATCAGGCAAAGCATTCATAATTAATATTAAATCTCCATGTCATGATTTGGGAGCTGGTTAGTGACCTAAATTATAATATATATCCTGATACATTTGACATTCCAATATGGGGCCAAAATTTCCACATAGGGCCTGATATAGCTGCAAAAAGGCCACTATATTAAGTAGAAATAAAAGGCTAAGTAAAAATACCTACCACAGTGCTAGGCACCAACTTCCTAGAGCTGGGGGTAGGGGTGGAGTTTAGATGAAGTTCCTAGTTGCAGGAAGCTTTTGCCAGGCTCTGGGTATAAAGCTCAGCTCTCACAGATTAGAGTGGGTCAGAATCAGCCCACCAAAACCACAAGTGCAAAGCTGCTTAGCTGTTTAAAGTTTGGCTCATACAGTAAAGCCAGACACAGACTGGAGAAATCCTCTAAACAGGTTACAACAGTATCTTGTGTGTTGGCTTAAGAAAGAAAAGAAAATGGCTATAGACAGTCACAGAAAAAGTAAATAGTTCATAAATAATAAAATCTTTAAAGAAAGAGTAAAGTAATACAAAGGAAAAAAGCCATGTAAAGATGGAAAAATGCACAGGGAGTCTGGATACTGTATGGGATTGTGTTAACTTTGAGCTTTTTGAATGCTGATGAGTAAATGATGGCTGTTTAGAGATAAGGGATTGTAAAGGGACTGCTGAATTAAATCAGCATAGTTACTTTAGGAATGCCTTCACTTTAAAATTAAGTTGCATTGTGTTGAGGAAGAGGTTATGCTTTTGTTTCTGCAGGAAATGAAAGGCTATGAATTTGTTCAAGATCAAAGATCAAGATAGTTAATAGAGATCAAGTTTAATTGGGGAAGACCCCCCTGAAAATCTGGCTATAGATATAAAGAAATAAACCTAGAAAAACTATTAGACGGGTGATATGTATTTTATCTGATTTTATCTGTTCAAACATAGAACAAAAAAATCATCTTTGGCTGGCTTCTGTATGACACACAGTCCATACTTGTGTTAGTGAAGATATGTAAGCTACCTTTGAAAGACTGAGTGTTTTCAGAACAAGGGGCCCAGGAGATCCAGCCTCTCAGAGTGCCTCTGTTGTAGTTTCCTCAGAGTTCTGCACCCAAAATAGCTTCAAGGGTGCTGGCTGAGATGGTTCAGCCTCAGACTATTCTAGCCAGGACTGCAGATAAGCCTTGTGTTTTTCCATTGACCAGAGACTAGACAACAAATGTTATGGGTGGTTTTCCAAGGCCTTGACCATTATCTCAATTTTTTCAGGTTTCCTAAAGATATCGTTGTCCATACACAACAGAAATTAGTCTGGAGAACACAATGCTGACATTCCCAAGAGATGGAGTCAGTGGTTTTGGTTATTTTGTGGGTTATGGATGGTTGTTATCAAAGGGGTATATAGGAATATAAGATAAAAAGACAACTATTAACCTCAGATATTCTACATTGGTATAGACTGCTATATTGATACAAGTTTAAAGTTATTTTTGCTATACTAAACGTATGTTTTTACTCTTAGGGTATCATGCTTATGAAGCTTACTTAAAAATGTAATGTATAAATAAGAAATGCAGGTTGGTATTTAGCGATCTATAATAATCAAACTTGTAGCCATATTAAGTATGTTTTCAAAGTTAAACAGTTATATTTAGATAGACAGATGATCTTCAAACACTATAAACACCCACAGAATATGGCATTTAAAATGTTTAATAACCTAAGGCTTTTTATGATGGTGAGACACACCTGCTTCAGGCAGTACTAATTTACTTCAGAGAAAATAATGGGCATTAAAGAAACCACATATGGAGTTTGCTTTCAATGTGACAAAGCTAGACACTGGGTAAAGAAACTGTTCATGTCTTGACTGCTGACAATATGCTGTACAAACTGAATAAGCAGGACACAAAGTAAAAAGACTATTAAACTTTGCCCAAACAAGACAAGACAGTCCTTCAAAATTCATAGAAAAGTCTGCCAATTCCAGGCTGGTAGGCTGAAGATGGATGCCCCAATGTTGCAGAACAATCTTGAGAAACTGTCCAGGCAGCCATGTGTCTCTGTCATTTCTATAGTTCTGAAAGTGGCTTGCACTGCACTTCCTGTAATATTATATCCTTCTGAGGTCTTTGATGGAGTAAAAGACTAGATAAATTTACAGTTTTTTTCTAGTTATGATAGAAGTTAAGTTAGGTACAAAACTTTAAAATTATCAAGATAGGATTAATAATGGAGTATTTTCTATGAATTTGTCAAATACAAATGAACTGGATATTGTAAATGTAACTCTTACATGATAACTATTTTTATTTTATATTGTCTTACTATGTTAAAATTAAAACTCTTTTTTTTTTTATTTAGACAAAAGGGAGAAATGTGAACTATCACTTTAACTAGGAAAAGATGCGTTATATTTGTTTATGCTGAATTTGCTTAATTATGTAAAGATGAGTTACTGCTTCACCTTGCCTGCCTAAGACACCTGATTGGTCTAAAAGCTGAACAGCCAATAGCTATGCAAGAGAGGGACAGGTCAGGCTAACAGTTAAAGAGAATAAATAGGAAGACAAATACAGGCTCAAAAAAAAAAAAAAAAGAGGGAGGAGTGAATGAGGGAGAGAAAGAAGAGGAAGACACCTAGTCAACTAGATGGAGTAGGACATGTGGAAGGAAAGAAAGGTAGAAAGTCCTGAGGCAAAATGTAGACAAAGAGAAAGAGGTTAGGTTATAAGAAGACACAAACATAAGCTAAGGCTGAGCATTCATAACTAATATTAAGTCTTCATGTCATGATTTGGGAGCTGGGTGGTGGCCCAAAAGAAAGCCCGGTACAGCTAGGCTTAAGATGTGTTAAATCAAAGATTGGCTAGGGTTGGGGGCCTGACCTGTGTACAGCATGTGTACACTTCTGCACAGCCTCACACTTAAATGGTTTTCTCTTTCTCTATAGCTCCCTGGTAAGTGACTGTAGCCACATGCGTCCCCCTGTTCTCTGTGAATTGCACTTACTGAACAGGATTCCTTGCCCAGAAATGTTTGTGAAGCATTAGAAATGTTGGAAATTACATCTAACACCCTCCGCTCTCTGAGAGGAACAGTGAAAGACTGCCGGTGATCGTTGATGGGGTATCTTGCCATGAGAATCTTTGCTGGTCTAAAGAGCATCATTTTCTGTACCTGTTTTATAAATGTAATTTATTTTGCTTTGAGACTCTGAGAAATAGCATTTGAAAGCCCTTGAAAATGGCTACCATGTTGGCAAAAATCATGCAATATAAATGTGTGTGCCAGGATATATAACCCGTGCAGTAAAATGTAAAATATAGTATTTTTCCAGCAGCTAATAATGCATTAACAATCACTCTCTTGTTCCTCCCAGTCGATTCGTAGGATAATCAATTTCAGGTAATATTTATTAGGCTCATAATCTATATATCAAAGAGTCAACTAGGTTTTACAAATTTCTCACAATGGAGACAAACATAATAATATTCCTGTTCAAAGTATTCAGAACAGTAAAAGCTTCTGTTTAGCTGAGTTTCAAAGGCAGTGGGGGTGTTTGGAATAAGAAACCTATCACTACATTTCTACCTTGGGCTCCATTTGCTCCTTTTACAGGGATCCAGGCCCTTTATTCCAAACAGCACCAAATCGGGAGGTACTGCAGCCGAGGGCTCAGAAGAACATGGGTAATGTCAGTGTTATTAACATGGTCACTCAGAGACTAATTGCAGAACACAGTTAGGGGGCAGACATATTGTGCACTAATGCTACATAACGAAAGATTAGTAATGGCGAAAAAGGGGTGAGAAAAATCTGTGACTGCCAAATATCACAACCCAGCTGCCAGAGGGCTCCACAGGGGAAGGAGGCTTGCCAGCCCAAGATGGCTTACCAAAGAATTGAGAGTGGATGTCTGCAGTTTGTCCCAGCACATGGACATACTTTGCCCTTCTTTTCAATTGATTTTTCAGTTTGCTCTCAAGTCATGCTGTATGTGATCTGATGAAATTATGGCCCTTGGGAGTCTTGGCTTCAAGCACTTGTCTGAAACAATTAGCTGGCTGGTATCTTATAGGGGAAGTAGAACACTCTCACCAAGTCCTAGGTGAGTCAGTGTGCTGACTTCTGAACACATAGTGGTGGCAGAAAAGACAAGACCCTGTCCCCAAAGCCCAGGGGTGAGGGCCATGACCTGGGTGGGCTCTCTTTCCCCACAGTGCTACCTGGCCTGATGGGAGCTGGCTAGCACCTCCAGGGTATGAATGCATGCCTGCCACTGGGTGTAAACAGCAGAGGGCCTGGAAGGTGTGATTGGTCAGAATCAAGTTCACCTCTTCCCTGTCCAGAGGGTGGCTGAAGGAATCATGGAAGACTTTCAGGAAGGAATTCTGATTGAGCCAATGCCTCTGGCTGGTATGGTAATAGATATGTGCTGAGCTGAAGATCTTGCATGATGAAGGTCTGGGAAAAATTCTACCCTTGTATCCCCACATCATCTCCTATGTGGAGGAGGCCAGGAATGAAGATGGTGAGCCACAGCTATCATGGAGACAGTCAGCCTCTTCTACTGGTTCCTGATCTTTTTTCTGTAGTGCGTTCAGGCAGAGCTGTGAAGCCTACCCCTCATAACTCTGCCCACAGGTCCACCTGCAAAGCCTTTCCCCCCACTTCTGTTTCTCTCCTATTCCAAATTCTGACTATTTTCCCTTCAATCATCTTATTAGAATAAAAGTGGTAAATTTCAGGGTGGGGCACAGCAGCTTTAGTACCAGTCACTTGATCCAACATTTGGACATGACTGTTTCCTATGGAGATATGACAAAGATTCCAGATCCTTTGATGATGACACATAGGTGGACTTTATAGCTTTTCCCATTGCTATGACAAAAACCAAAACAACAAAACAAACCAAGTAAGCAAGCAAACAAAAAACAGTCTATAGGAGGATACTTTATCTTGGTTTACAGCTCAGAAAGAATGTAGTCTGTAGAGGTCTGAATAGAAGTAATTCCATAGATTTATGTGTTTGAATGCTTGGTCATAGGAAGTGTGGCCTTTCTATTGGCTGAAGTGTGTTACTGTAAAAGTGCGCTTTCAGGTCTTTTTATGCACAAGCTATGCCCAGGATGTAACAGTCTTTTTCTGTTGCCTGCGGATCAAGATGTAGAACTCTCAGCTCCTTCTCCAGCATCATGTCTGCCTGCATGATGCCACAACAATAATGGACGAAACCTTTGAAACTGTAAGCCAGTCCCAATGAAAAATATTTTTCTTTATTAAGAGTTGCTGTGGCCAATGGTGTCTCTTCAAAGTCATAGAAACCGTAACTAAGACATTGTCCATTGTGCTGGGTGGAGGAAGGCACGGTGGAGAAAGTTGCTTGGCTTGTGATGGGCAGCCAGAAGCAGAGAAAAGGGAATGTCATGATCAGTTCACTTTCCCCCTTCTCTTCTTTCATTTAGTCTGATACTGCAGTCTCTGGAAGTTTTTCTATAAAGACAAATATTGGCATTAATGTGAATATTACAGTGTTAGGTTTAAGAGTCTGGTAGGATGACCCAGTGATTAAGAGAAATTCAGTAGACCCAGGTTTAATTCCCAGTATCAAGCAGCTCACACTTGTCTGGAATTTCAGTTCCTTCATGAATACATTATAAGTAGATTTTCTCTCTCTCTCTTTCTCTCTCTCTCCCCCCCCCACACACATACAAATAAATAAATAGATAGATAAATAAACATTTAAAATAAATTAAAAGGTTAGGGTTAAAATGGCAAGGCTGGGAATACTGGGGATGAGAAGTAAAGGTGCTCACCACTGACTCTGAGCTAGTCAAGCAGAAAGGGAAGGAGGAGAGGGTCAGGGAGAGCAATAGTCAGTTTGGGGGGGTTCCTGCTGCCTCTCATGACCCTCCCTGTGAGGGAGCACAAGGCTCTGTGGTTCTTTCATTCATTTTGGCTTCTAATTGGACTACACTAAATTGTGATGTTATTAAATATAAAACATATCACCACACAAAGGCTGATGTGTAAGAAAGTGTGCTCCATTCCCAGGAAGGTCACCCCAAAGTGCTCCACAGACGAAGACTTAGCTATGAAGTAACCAAGAAAATATATAGCTACCTCTTGATACCTAGATTTACTGACAGACATAATGCCTCTTTGTAGCTAGATACCCTCACAGCTGAAGTTAGGTCATTCTCATTCTATCAGAAGCAAAAGCACCAGGGAATTTGTCCACACAGATGTGCATTCAAGTAAGGGGTCTGCATCCTGAGAAGACCACACATCATCACCACGTCATTTACGTTGTGCATTTGACAATCCTCTCCTCTTGTGGAGGTCACAGGAGAAAATAGCGTAAAAGAAAGATCCTGTTTACCACTATTTGGGATAAAAAAGGGTTACCTTAGCTCATGAATATGTAAATCATCTCATACATATTCATAAAACTTCTCTAGCCTTCCCAGTGCTCAACTCTCTGTGTTGCTCTCTTTATGGGCAGCCCAGTCTCTCTATGGAATGCTTGCTTTGCTTCTGCCATTTTGCTCAATAAACCTCTGCTCTCACAGTCTATGTGTCTCAACTGAACTCATTCCTTGAAGAAGACAAGAAGCTAGAGGCATGCACTACATCTGTAGTAGAGTAGTGCCCTTTACACTCAGGGTAGTTCTTCTCGCCTCAGGAAATGCCCTCACAGACATGCCCAGTGTGTCTCCTAGGTGATTGCAAATTCAGTCTTATGGCAGGACCAGACCTGTTTCTTTGTTTTTGGAACATGCAGGATTCATCCCAAAGATGCTGTCATGGTGAGCAGAAAACTCTTTCTGTTCTCACAAAGGAGAAAAGGAACCAAGAGGTTCATGGTTGTCACAGAATCTTACAGCTTGCTGACAACCAGGGCAGGGAAGAAAGGAGTCCAGAAAGTTAGAAAGAGTTCTAATTATCATTTGCAGAAGTATGTTCCTTATTTAATACACACACAATGATAAATTGTGAAGAAGAAAGATAATTGCAAACAAGAGAATCTGTGGGATTGTGGGGTATGAAAAACAACGATATCAGGAGAATATAAGATAGCCAAGATTCCCTGTTTAAATCTTGAAATGTCTTGAGGGATATGAGAGAGAGTTGAAAATTAGAAGTGTATGCTTCCGTTAGGTGACCCTTATCAGAATGAAGTCAGTTTTCCCAAAGCTAACCTATATATTTGGTTACAGTCCCAAGTGAACACATTAGAACTGTTCAAAGACAGTTAATGTGGGTAGTTGAGTGGCATGCCTTAAACTGTGAAGCCATGTAGTACGTAGGCAAACAAACCTCAGAGCCACGGCCCTTTCCCATTGCATCATTGTTATGAGATGGAGCTTTAAGTTAGGAAAAGATGTCTTGCTTGGTGAATCATCAGAACACTGCATTGCACGCTACTAAAAAGATAAAATGCAGGTCCAAGAAAATGACTTTGTCTGTAAAGATAGGAAATGTGTATAACTAGTTTGTAGGTAAGGCAGTATATATAGACCTCAAGCATACTACTCAATCTTACTTATAACTAAAAATGTACTAAGATAATACTGAAAAGTTTTCATCTGTGAATTATGCAAGAGTCAAGAGTTTGGTAACATCATGGTTTACAAGAGTGTTAAAGGCAAGTTCAAACTTCTGATACTCTGATATGATGCTGTTATTTATAAAACTCACTCTTAAGACTCCTGTAATCAAGTTAAAAGCAAACAAACAAATGCTCACCAGGTATGGCGTTGCATGCCTGTAACCCACAACATGGGAGGTGTCGGGCAGAAGAATCAGGTGTTCAAAGTTATCTTTTACAAATAGGAAGTTTGAGACCAACTTGGGTTGTATGAAACTCTAGCTCCCAAAATCAAATACATGCATATATACAACATATTTAAATAAAAATTAAATATTACCTGTGTTTACAAATATCATGCAAAAATATCACAACAATATTGTGCTAGGCCTAGCTATCCTGGGCTCCACTGTGCCTAGACATGCCTAGGAGAATCTGTGGGATTGTGGGGTATGAAAAACCTTGTCCATTACTGTCACTGGCCCCAGGTGCTTGCATGAGTAGTGAAGTTGGGTAGTCTTGTGTCTTAGTTAGGATTTCTATTGCCATGAAGAGACACCATGACCATGGCAACTCTAACAAAGTAAAACATTTAGTTGAGGTGGTGGCTTATGGTTTCAGAGGATCAGTCCATTATCATTATGGAAGAGAGAGCATGGTGGTATGCAGGCAGAGATGGTGCTAGACGAGTAGCTGAGAGTCCTACATCCTGTAGGCAACAGGAAGTCAACTGGGACATTGGGCAGTATCCTGAGAATAGGAAACCTCAAAGCCTGCCCTCACAGTGACACACTTTCTTCAAGGCCATACCTGCTCCAACAAAGCCACACCTCCCAATAGTGCCCCTCCCTATAAGATTATGGGGGCAACTGTATTCAAACTATCAGATCTTGTGAAAGGCACCACAAATTTCAGGCCAGAGGGCAGAGGGTCCTTAATAACAAAAACAAATAATAACAAATTGCTCCCAATTGTGCAGTTTCATGTAGTCTATGGTGAACAATTTGTTGGTGTCCTAAAAACCAATAAACCTTCACATGATTTGTCTTATTCAGATCACCTATATTAAATTATAATATGCACATATCTACATATGTGACTATTCATCCAGACATTTTTTTTAATGGAAAGAGATTAAAATAAAACAGAGAGAACCAGATAAATAGTTTATGGCATATATGCTGTGTGATACCCATGCACTGGGAGAGATCTGAAGTAGTTCAGGGAGGTGAGAGATTTACTGCGAACTCACACATGACTTCAGGGGCTAAAAACTCCTACAAGGACCACGTACTAGCTGGTTTTGTATTATCTTGACACAAGCTAGAGGCATCAGAGAGGAAGGAGCCTCAGCTGAGGAAAAGCCTCTAGGAGATCCAGCTGTAAGGCATTTTCTCATTTTGAGATCAATTGGGGAGGGCCCAGCCCATGTGGGTGGTGCCTCCCCTGGACAGGTGGTCCTGGGTTCTATAGGAAGGTGGGCTGAGCAAGCCAGGGGAAGTAAGCTAGAAGCAGCTCTGCTCCATGGCCTCTGCATTAGCTCCTACCTCCAGGATCCCTCCCTGTTTGAGTTCCTGTCTTGACTTCCTTCAGTGATGAACAGCAATGTGACAAGGTAAGGGGAATAAACCCTTCCTCCCCAACCTGCTTTTTGATCAGGTTTTTTTTTTGACACAGCAACAGAAACCTTAGATAAGTTGGTACCAGCATAGTGGAGTATCGCTGTGGCAGACCTGACTATGTTTGAGGAGGACTGTGGAAGGACTTTGGAACTTTGGGCTAGAAGGACCATTGAGTGTTAAGAGCTCAGGATGTTCTGTCAACTTAGAAGGTAAAACTGTTGAGAGCTGTGCAGAAGATTGAGGCCTGTCTTGCAAGTTTCAGAGGGAAGTTTAAAGACTGTTTTGGGGCCATTTGTTATTTTGAATTAAGATCCTGTAGTTCTGGTTAGCTGGGGCTGAAGAACAAGTTGTGATTAACAAGATGCCAGAACTACCAAAGTGAAACTGTTTTTCTGGGACACTTGATGTTGGTCGACTGGAGCTAAGAAATTAGCAGTGATCACTGAGGTGAAATCTGGGAAGTATTTCCTGAGAGCACAGAGAAGCTGTGTTCCAGAGGTGGACAATGTTGTAACTGGCAGCTGGATTTGGTATTGTGTAAGAGTCATCCAGGTGTGGTGATATGTTACACATTTAATAAAACCTGGAATATCAAGAGGTCAACCCACAATCAAACTAGGCAGAGGTAGCTCCTGAAGAGCCAGGGATAACAGAGCAGAGGTAACTCTCAAAGATCTGGGGGTTCTGGATCTCTGAGTACAAGGCCAAACAGCTGGGCTTCAATGGCAGGCTTCAATGGCAGACATCATTAATCCCAGCACAGGGAAAACTGGGAGTGGTGACCTACACCTTTAATCCCCTAACTCCAGAGATCTTTCTGTGTTTTTGTGAGTTCAAGGCTGACTATCAAATAGATTTAAAATTAAAGCTCAGGCCTTTAATCTTAACCTGGATGGGATACAGCTGGGCACGAAGGGTATTTAAGGCGGCATAGGAAAACAGCAGCAATTAGATGCACCAGAAGAGGAGCTGAGGAAGCTGGAAGACAGCTGGGTGAAATTTGACTGGTGTTTTCTTTCTCTGATAGTTCAGCCTTTTCCCGATATCTGGTTCTGAGTTTCTTTCAATACAACCAGAATTCAGGTAACACCCAGATGATACTGGTTTTGAAGGTATGAAGGAGTCATGGAGAGGAACTGAGGCTTGTCACTGTGAGAGGCAGTTGGTGAAGGTGCAGCCTCAGTGGCAGCTGAAGGCCCAGGACTGAAGGGGTCATGTAAAGAATGTGAGGCTTGGTACTGTGAAGGGAGCCTGTGAGAGGCTATTGGTGAAAGTGAAACCTAGTTGTAGCAGAAGGGCCCAGTGTTTCGGAGATGCCAGTACCGTAGGGTGACCACCAAAGAGAGCATCAGCAGCCGTAGAGTGGAGTCAGCTGGAGTTCAGAAGACAAGCTGTGTGTGCTGCAGAGGGCAGAGCTGGAGAAGTGACCCAGGCCCTTGGGAGGAGGCCAGAAGATGGGGAGTGGAGCCCAGATAACTGGACATTGAGTTATTTATACTGTTGGAGTTTGATTTTGCTTGGTTTATTTTTGACGGTGTCCTGGTTCTTCCCTCTCGTAAAAGGTATTTAATTTAATTGTAGTTTTTAAAGGAGACCACAGAATGAAAGACTTTCAACTTTTAAAAAAGGTTGGATATTTTAAAGAGACTAAATTTTTAATGTGTTTGAATTTGTAAACCCTGTGGGATTTTAAAAGTTATTTATGATTTTAATGTGAGATTTTGGGGATGAATAAGAAAGGAACAGATGTGGCTTCTTAGTGATGTTTGTGTGTTAGGTTGACAAGGGGCGAGCTGTACTGGTTGATTTTATGTGTTAACTTTACACAAGGACCCAGCCCATGGTGGATGGTACCATCCCCTGGTTGGTGGTCCTGGGTTCTATAAGAAGGCAGGCTGAGCAAGCCAGTACGTAGCATCCCTCTGTGGCCTCTGCATCAGCTCCTGCCTCCAGGATCCTGCCCTGTGTGAGCTCCTTTTCTGATTTCCTCCAGTGATGAACAGCAGTGTGGAAGTGTGAGCTGAATAAACCTTTTCCTCTACAACTTTCTTTTTGGTCATGGTGTTTCTTCACAGCAATAGACACATTGACTAGGACAGACCACCTGCCCACTTCTCTCTCTCTCTCTCTCTCTCTCTGTCTGTCTCTGTCTCTGTCTCTCTCTCTCTGAGTCTAGAGCTCTTTAGTTATGTGTCCTAAGCCAAGACCTAGAGGATAACAGTTCTCTCCTTCAAGGAACAGAGCCTGCCAATGCCCTGCACTGTCATGGCCTAGTCAAACAGATTTATGACCTTTGGTTGCCAAAGCTCCTGAGAAGGAATACTTGTGGCTTGTGCTCTGTGACACTCCAATACAGTAGCAAAGACATGACTTCCAGGACTGCTCAGTCCCTAGTGAGCATGTTTATAGTGGAAGCACATGCTTCAGTGAGACCCTGGTGTATCCTCTAGTGACATGGTGCCAAGGCTTCTGGTTGAGAAAACATTTGATCATGACACAGGCAGGCTCTGGCCAGCTCAGTGATTACTCAGAGTGCCCCACTCAGCAACATCAGGAAGAATTTAGGAAATGCTCAGAGGACATCCTTCTATCTGTCTTCTGGGTTATTGATACAGCCTCCTCCTCACCCTTCTTGTTGAGCACACTGAAGCGGATATGGTGCTTCCTGGCCCCACGCTGAGTCTTCTGAATATGATCTCTTCTTTGATTTTACTGTCATCTGTTTGGTGGAAAAGGTGGATGGGCTGAGAAGGATATGACAAGGGACAGCATTCTCATGTCCTGCTGACTGCTGCAGCCCTGGCTGTGCTTTGCAGGCATCACATTCACTGTTAAGGATAAGGGGTCCATTACAGATGGGCTTCTCTGGGTCCTCTGAAATAAGCCATGTGACAGCCAGTGTCCAGTTAGTGAGGCATCTCAGGACCAGAAGGAAATATCCCCACACTGTCTTTTCCTCCATTTGCAAATGTGTGCCTTCAGAACTGACTGAAGGTGCCAGAGATAGGTATACTGATGGGCACCACTGACTATAGTTTATGTGGAAATTTATAGACGTAGTTGTGCTATTGATGTTGGCTAGGGGAGTGGTGCTCCCCCATATCCAGTTTGTCTTACATATATGGGCTTTTGTGGTGACTAATGCCAATTGTCAACTTGACAGGATCTAGAATAATCATGGGGACAAGTCTCTTGGCATGGCTATGAGGGATTGGTTTGATTAGATTAGTACTGTGGGTGGTACCATTCCCTGGGCTGCATATGAAGGAAAAATATAGTACCAGCATTTATCATTCTTTGCTTTGGCTGATGTCCCAATGTGGTGGCTAGCTGCCTCTCACTCCTACCCCAAGAACTTCATTATGGTAGACTATATTCCTTCTCACTGGGAGACAAAATAAACCAAATAGTGGCTTTTACCTAATATTTTATCACAGCAATGGGCAAAGGTGACCAATGTAGCTTCTGTGAGATATATGAGTTTCAGCAGCAGAGCCCTGGGGCATACAGAACCCCAGGGCCTTGTATTCTTTAGTATGATGCAGAGGCTACCTTGGATTGGAGAGATTCACAGGACAGGGGCAAATAGTCATGGAATATAGGTGTAGACTGGCTGCCAGGATTGTTTTCCTGAAGAATCTGGTCTGGATAACTGACACTGCAGATACCGATTGTCTAACCTCTCAGACCCTCACAGTATTTTTGAAGATATTTTTGGCTTATCTCTCTCTTGTTATGACCCTTCAAATCAATAACCCTAAAAACTCAGGTGGAACAAATCTGATATATATTCACGTACATGGGTACAGTCAGTCTCTTTGAGTTTTGGGGAGCTGTTCTTAGGATGTGAAGTGGAGCTGGGAGAGTCACTAATGTCACATGGGTGCCATCAGTGTGGTTGGTGGCACTTCAGTGGCAGTGAAGCCTGTGGAGGCTGCAGCTGAGGTCTGTGTGGTGGCTGGGATTTCTCTGTGACTAACGCTGGAATCAGTAGCTTCCCTGTGCGCATCCATGGGCAGAGTGAAGACCAGTGATGGCAGCTGAGGTTTGTGCAATTGCTAAGATATTAGCTCTGCCATGGAGTATGGGAGACAGAAATCCAGAAACCCAGAATCCCATCCTCCATGCCCAGTCTCTACTGGCTTAGATAAATTAGAATATGCTTTTGGGAAAAGGAGCTGTTGTTTATGGGTTTTGCTAATGTACCAGCAGAAATGAAAAAGAAATTATTATTTTTTTCATGTTAGTGGTGGTTGTCATTGAATTTGGGGAAAAAGCAGCACAGAGATCTTAGGTATGTGAGTTTTCTCCAATCTTCCAATGTGAACAAGTATGAGTATCTGTTGCCAAGATGTGGCTGGATGGGAGCACAGATATGTGGGCCCTTGAACATTTTTAGGAAGCTGTTTTTCTCTTATTTTGTTCAACGTGTCAAATATTCTGTTTATTTTCCATTATTCCTTTGAACCCGTTTTGAATAGCAGCTTTCTGTGTTTGGACAAAGGGCTTCCCTGGGTGAGGTGAAATGCCATTGCCATGTCACCATCTGTTTTCTAGAGAACAGTTCCATATAGCAGGGTTGCACAGTGGACTTTCCTGCTTACTCGTCTCTAAGAGACATTAAATGATTCTGGTCACTTCACCATCACACTAGCCACTTGCTGCTTTGTTCAAAGGGCAGCTTGGGAGTTTCAGGAGGCTTCTCCTTCTAATGTTACCCATGCACCACAGGTGATGGCCTGCAAGCTGTTTCTGGGCTGAGTATTCAATACTGGTCAGTGGCTCACTGAGTCATTTGTATAGATTGGGCCCAGACTCTTGGGAACCCAACTTTGCAGCCTAATGAGCCAGGGGAAAGCTCTGAAGGGGACACAGAGGTAAAGGATGCAGCCTCTGCATAAGAGCAAAGAGTTGTTGATCATGGTTCTCCATAATCAGTCTTTGGTGTAGACCTACCCATAGTCTAACAGGGAGACAGGATTCATCTGTACACATTAGAGCATGCTAATCTGTATACCAGTAAGATGATTCATTTACACAATACGCCTATACATTAACTGTCTGACAGACAGGTTTCATTTACCTATATTACAGAATATGTTAATTTATTTACCTACGGGATGATTATATATGCGTATACACATGGGAACATCTTAAACCTCTCCCATAGGAACTTCTTTGTGATGTAGTAGAAAGTTCTATTGATGGGGACATAGCACTGGTACTGTCATTTCCAGGGTAGCCTGAAAGTTTTGTCTGATTACTATACAGGAGACCTCTCCAAAGTCCCTGCCACTTTACTTTGACTCTTTTGGGCTTGGGTACTTCTATATCTCATTTTCATGATGTGTTGAGAGGTCTTGGCAACTGTACAAATAAGGGACTCATAGGGCCCTAGGGAGATCACCCTTTTCAAAGGTGCCTGTCAGTCTTTCATGGTTCCTCAGGTAGATGCATGCAAGGAGGAAGCAGGGAGTTCTCTGTGACTGGCTCCTAGTTTGCCATAACTAGCTGAAAGTAGCTGGAATGCAGCATATCGATTGAGACACATGTGAACTTCTGTGAGTCTAGAGGACATCAGGTTTCTTTATGTTCTGATGTGTGTGAAAGCTGGATCTCACACATATGTGTAGAAAGACTGCGAATCTATAGTCCAGGAATCATAGCTTTGAGACTTGGGCACTCAAAATGGGCTTCCAGCATCCCAGATTTTTATATCTGCCAAGCTCATGTTGCCAATCCCAACATGAATCTAAGAGGAAGCACCAGGTGGAGGTAGTTATGGAGGTTGGGGGCCACTGTTTTTCTGACTGGAGGCTTCTAGAAAAAAGGGTAAACTATGCTGGATTCTCTTCAAATCATATTGTTTCCACATGTGACTCACATGCCTTCTTTGGCACTCAATATGAACATCACTACAAATGTAAATTGTAAAGGCAGGAGGCTCCTTGTACAGGAGGACCAGGTCTGTATTTGGGCAAGTCGGCACTTTGATATTCAAGGCAGTTGTGGTCCTCGGAATGGTTCTGGAATAGATCAGTGTGTCACTGTCCCTTAAAGTTTTTCCCTTTATTCTTGAGAATTCTATACATGTATATAACAAAAAACATGATCATATCTACCACCATTTCCAGTCTGCAATTTTCTCCTGTACCCCATACCATGTCTCCGTTCAAACTTCACGTCTTTTTAAAAAAATAACTCACTAAGTCCAGTTAGAGGTGATTGATCATATGTGCATGCATGTGGGGTCATCTATTAGAGCAGGGGAGTCTTCCAGTCACCACAGTCTCCAAAAGGAGTGATTCTTCCATCCCCAGAAATATGATCTATGAATAGCTTCTAGTAAGGGATAGAGCCTAGAGATTATTTATCCCACTGGGCTAGAATTTTGTAGGTTGTAGTATGAAGTTTCTGGCCTGGACTATTGGATCTAACCTCAAGGTTTTGATCCACAGTCCCACAGAAACACACACTGTCCTACAGAATCACACAGATGCTGATATTATTTTTATGCTGATTGACCTAGAGCCCAGGCATATAACTTGCTAACTCTTTATCTTAACTCAACCCATGATTCTTGTTCAGCTATGCAGCTCGGTACCTTTTCTCAGCAGCATTGGGCCACCGTCCAATGACAGTAACAGAGCCATTGTAGCAGTTATGGCCAAGAGGAAGGTCCAAGTTTGAGAGTGTTGAGGGAGAGAGAGTTATGTTTTCCTACTGCGTTCAGGCTCATTCCCTGCTGTCTTTCACTGGACATGCATTCTCCACCTGAGGATGTGGACAGATTTCTGAGGCGGAGCTCTGACAGGGTGTGTGTGCATCAGGCTAAAAGCTGCAGGGAAAGATCTTTGGTAGGAATTTTACCAGTGGGCAGTTTCAATGTATGGGAAAGTCAAATTGCTTGGCTGCATTTATGGGACAATTAGGGATCTCAGAAGGGGACATTCTAGAGCTATGGACAAGTCCACTCAAGCACAGGTGGGCCAGCCCATTAAGACAAGTGCTCTCTGGCTTCTGATGGACTTGGTAATCTCTGCCTCTCCTTCCAGGAGGTGGCACATGTCATCAATGGACAACACTAAACACAGTGGCTGCCAGGTGTGAGTTTTTGTTAGTAAATTCTGACTTTAACCCAGGAAACAATAGAGAGCTTTTGTCTTTTCCCGATTGTGGATATATATTACATATTCAATAAAACCTGAATATTGGGGAGAGAGCACACAGTCAAATCCTAGGCAGACAGCTCAGGAAATTCTTAAACCTTGAATACAAAGATAAACAGCTGAGTCAGTCACACACACCTTTAATCCCAGCACAGTGAAAGCTGGGAGTGGGGCCAACACCCTTGATCCCATAACTCCAGAGACAGAACTTCTGTTTCTGTGAGTTCAAGACTACAAGCCTTTAATTCTAATCTGAATGGGATAGGGTATACAAGGGTGTACAATGTATTCATATACTTTTTATATTATTATTATGAACAAAGAACTCACACTTTCTATCCTGTATATCACATTATTATTATTATTATAAAACTAATAATAAACTTTTTGCAGAGCAAAAAAAAAAAAAATCAGTGGTATAAACCGTCAAGCCAGGTGTGTTTCCCCATCAATGCATATTTACCCTCCTTTGATTTGCCCAGACGGACCCAGAAAAGGTTAGACAGACTTGACCACTGTTAACAGCAGGAACCACACAGGTCAGGTAATCTCTAGTTCTAAAAATGTCAAATATACCTTTTTGATGAATTATAAATGTTAAAAAGTAGACGGCTACCTAATGTCAGCAATCACGGCTTAAAAACAAAACCATTACATGTGGGACATGCCTCCCCTCATTCTTCATTTCCTCCCCCCTCTTCTGTCTGCCTTCTTCACTGCATCCTTTCTCAGTGTCTCCCTTCCTATCTCCCTCCCCTCTTCAAGGGGTCTTTCCTTTTACTTCTCAAGCCTCCTTTTCATCTCCTCATTAATGTCCTGACCTTCATCTACCCATGTATCTGTCCCTCCTCACCCACCCTCCCCTCCCCCACCAACCTACCCTTCCATCTTTCCCTCTCTTTGTTCACTCACAATGTTTAGGAGCTCCTCCAGATAGGGGCACTGTCCTAGAAGCTGAGGATTTGTGTCTGTATCTCTCTAGAGCTTATATTTCAGCAGGGAAGATGGACTATCTGTGAGTAACAACCAGGATGCTTCAGTGGTGAATGAGACAGAGCCACAGATACAGCCCTGGGAAGCCAGGGATGAGGCTGAGCTCCTGTGGTTCCTCAGTCTTGATGTTAGCATCTGGAAGCTGGGCAGATCCAAGAATCTGGAGATGCTCTGAGAAAGGAGAGATGGCTGCTGAGCCCTGTGTGGAAGTGTCCTTGCTCAGTGGATATGCTGGTAAGTTGTAGCCTACAGCAAGCTCAGAGTAGGGGAGATCGGGGCAGGGTGGCCAGCTCTCGTCACTGCTGCAGCATTTGATGACTTGGCTCCTGTGGCAGGAAAGGTTCTTCAGGGCGCTGGACAGAGCCAGGTCACTGTGCTTGTAATTTGTTAGGAGAGAAAGGGGTGACTAGCGAGGGTGGCTATACCAGACCAGTGGGGGAGAAGAAAGGTACCAGGTCCCATCCAGATCTGCCCATCTGCTGAGCTGCACAGAGCTGGGAAAGGCTGATCGGATATATGGGGAGACTCTAAGTTCAACTCTGGATCTGTGCGGTTAGGAAAAGCCTAAGAGATAGCTTATGGGGTTTCTGGTATGTGACAGGTTGGGAGCCTGCAGAGAAGTGACTCAACATACAAGTGGCTGTTAAGCTACAAGCTGGGTGAGGCACCCTGGGTGGCAGTGAGGAGCAGGTAGTCTGGGACAGTGCTGTATTCCAGCAGGAAAAGAGGAGGACCTGCCTTGGAGATGGGAGTTGTACACCTCCACGAATAGATTTAGAAATTGTAAGCTCAGCAAACCTAGCAAGGTCACTGTTGTCACCTTAAAGCCTTCAAAGGAGCGGGTTCCAATTACTCTTAAAACACAAAGCTGTTCAGTCGCATCGCATCCCCGGCTTTGACCCGATAGATAGTGGAGCAAGATTGGGGAGGTCAAAGTGCTCTGAGCAGTGGAGAGAATGGACACTCTTTCTTTCTCAGAACTCAACCTATGAATTTGAAGTGGACCCTTGAGGCTGTCTTGCCTGACACAGGGAGGGAGGTCCTACTTCACTGTGAGATCCTTACTAAGGTAACCCTATAGTACATATAGGCATATTTCTCTGGGCACTCTGGGTAGACATGGGGCCTAGGTTTTGGGTTAGGGTGACATTTTCATGCATTCATATTGAGGCCTTAGGGTACTCCTCACCATCTGTTCTTGACTGGTGCATGTGGTTGTCACATCCCAGTGACTGCTAGGCCACCATTCTGATCCCTGTAGCCCATGAGAGGAAGGAGCAAAACTACCTTCGTCATGGGGCAGTCCCAGGTCCATTCCTCAGGGGTGCCTCTGTCTCTGTGGTTGAGGCTGCCCTTTCTTAGGTCACTTTGTCCACCCACGAGTGTCTGGAACTGTCTGTCATTTGTGAACTGGCTTCTGGGTTATATGGCTCTAAATCTCAATGGGATGTGAAGGTGTGGCAGGGACAATGGCCATTTCCACATGAAGAAACAAAGTCTACTTTTGACAAGTTACCATAGGTAAAATCTGAAGGAAGTTGTCCTGAGCTTTAAGCTCCAGATTCCTGGCCAGCCATGAGAGGCCTGGGACCTCCCTTCTCTGCTGCCCTTGACTTTCATTCACCCATGTTTATCAGAACTGCAGCCAGGAGGCTCAGTACAGACACTGCTATCCTGTTGTATTCTTAGGGTGCGGTAGTGGAAGAGAATACAGACAGTACCTAGCATCAGGCCAAGGAAAACCTTCTGTGGGATTTGTGCATGCCCTGTCGGACCCTCAGTCTGAGAACACTGCCTGGTCATTCAGTCTCATGCAGTCTTAGTAGGACTATGTTCATATGTTTTTCGAACCCACTTAAGCAGGGTATGAGGCTTGGCCACAATGACACTTCTTGTCATGGCTGGGGCCGCTATACAGAAGAGTCTGCCTAGGGCCATAGTGTCAACAAAGAACCCTCTGGGAGGGAGGCTATGGAAATCACCTGTGGTGAATGAAGGCAAGGACATGTTTGAGCATGAGCGGTCTTTAGATTGAGTGGTCATCAGGAGCCGTGATTAGAAGACAGCAGATTATCTGAGAGTGTCATCCCAGCTGTTCTGAGTTCTTAATAGTTCACTGTTTGGGCTCCTTCTCCTCATAAAGCCCAGACAAGAACTTCACATGGGTCAGGAAGTTTTA
>PVIH01021155.1:0-5000 GCA_004025045.1 Sigmodon hispidus | reverse complement strand
TTTTGAAATTAAACTTAAAGAGCCAGATTGAGGAAACAGTTTATGAAAACTTGTTATACATTTTATATTTATATTGGAGTATAGGTGAACCAAAAAAATCTGGAGTAGCTTTATGCTAGATTTGATAAAGATGTGGCCAGACCTCGGGGGAGGACGCAGAAGTGCATGAAAGTGTAATCTGGTGGCAGTTGTCTTGAGTGAGCCACCAAAGAGTATTCTTTCTTCTCTAACCCCACACCTTCAGAGGCCAGCTTCACCCTTTGTCAGTATAGGACATGAATCTCACAGGAGGGTCATGAGATGTCATTACCTGCATGGGCAGATTGTCAAGAGTACAATGGCCAGCTCAAGGAAGAGGGTTAGACAAGACTGAAAAATCTCTTCACTTCTCCCATTTTCTTTAATATTGAGGTCTTACATTAGGGGGTATTGCCCCTCAAACTCCTAAATATGGGACAATCTCTCCCTGACAGACTCAAAAGAGCCAGTGAGGCCAGTATTCTCTTCCTCTATTATCTTGGGATATTCTGAAGCATCAGCTTCTGGAGATAGGTACATCTCTATAGTTGGTCTAGCTAAAGAGGCTCACTTAAATAATCATAGCAGGATGCCCACAGCAATATTGTACTTGCTGGATACTTACTGGCATGTGCTGACCCTGAGTGGATGCATCTACCCTACATGAACACACCTTCATTCTACATGGTCATACTTTTACTCTTCAAGGAAACATCTTTGGTCTATATGATCATGCTGTTGATGTCCATGAACACACTCTTGTTGAATGTGGTCATATCCTCTTTGTACATGACCACACTCTTCCTTTTCAAGGAAACTTCCTTGGTCTATATGGTCATACTCTTGCTCTACAAGGAAACACCATTTCTATACATGGCCATACCTTTGAGCTATATGGGGGATACCCTTGTTCTATAAAGAAACACTCTTATTCTTCGTGGCCACACCCTCATTGTTCATGACAACACCCTTGCTCTACATGGTTATACCCTTATTCTGCCTGAGTACATCCTTGCTATGAATAGTGACACCATTTATATTGGCGTAATTTTGCTTTAATGAATATAGTCTTAAACTATATGGTCACAGCCTTTTCATGCATTTTTTTCCCCGTGCAGAGGAACATGGTATAGCTTGACTTGACAGCTCTTGCCAATACTCTTCACTCTGTTGGCTGGTCCAAACACACACACACACACATACACACACACACACACACCCCACACATTTAAAATAGCTGTATTTTATTTTCTCTTTGCATAGATTTGCTTTGAAAATATGTGACAGTATGTCACAGCCAATCAGAATACAGAATTCCTTTGTGTGATAAAGTTGGTATGCTGGTATTCAGGGCACTCGGATTATTGCAATTACTGTGGCCTTTCTCTAGGTCTTCACTTGTTACCAGGACTATTGGACCACAAGGAGTTTGGAGTATCCTTCATTAGAAGACTGGACTATAAATAACTCCTCCAGGTCAAGGATATGAGACAGAAGCCCATAGCTCATCTCCGGTGGTGCTGGGCCAGTTCATGTTCCTCCTTTTCATACTCCCCCTCCCTCCCTCCCTCCTTCCCTCCCTTCCCTCCCTCATGTCATCCCCTCCACCTCTACCACCTTCTTACTTCCCTCCTACTTTTCTGACTGATGGGCTCAAAAGATAAAGATCACCTAAAAATGTCTTGTTTAAAAAATCCAGTTAAAGTACACTCAATGGAAAAATGTTATGAATACACATCTCTATGTGGCATAATACACAGCACATCTCACTATCAGAGTAATTTGTACACTAGATACATTAATAGTAAGCAGTAGGGTTAGTTTTCCAGCAAAGTTATTTCTTTCAACCGTGTACAAGAGGAAGTAGTACTCACAGAAGCCCATCCTACATGCTAAGTACCAACTCTTAGTCTTACATATCTCTGAGTAGCGAGGCATTTTCTAGTCTTTTTTAGAACAGGCTATTGGGCTGTATCTGAGGTACTTGCCAGGATTTTGCTTTGCTCTGATTAGCAGGTAAATTTAATTTAATCCTGATAACATTTTGGGGAGGCCACAATTATCCCCATGCATCTGGGGAGACCTTTGTTTATCTTTGATCTGAATTTAAATTCTAGTCTGGGGGAGGCAACTCACTCTGTTATCCCAAGTGCCTGCCAGGAGTGTCTGTGCGTTGCTTATTTATGTGAACAGTATTTCAGTTCAAAATCTGGGATTTGGAAATTGTTAATGCCATAAATGGTGAGCTGGTGACAACATCTGGAAAGTTAGAAGGGACAGGTATAAGCTTTGGCAAAATAGATAAATTGCATCCTGGTGTAAATACTAAGTAACAATCCATGAATTGCTCTACTTATTGTATTGACATTGTAAAATACCTGGGGCTGGTAATTTATAAAATCTCTGTAGTTCATGGTCTGGGAGGCTGAAATTCCACAGATTATGATTTGAGTCTGGTGAGGGACTATGACTACATCATATCATGGTGGGTGGCACTCAGCAGAAACAGAACTGGTAAAAGATCACATGGTGAGACAGGAAGCTAGGAACCAGGGAGGAGCCAGCTTTGTTTATTTGTAACAACTCTCCTGTGAGAACTGATTAGGTTTCAGTAGAACTGCCCAAGCCCTCCCAGAGGTGATGAGTCTCCTTCCATATTCTATGCCCCACCATTCAGAGTCCCCGTCTACAGGCTCCACCTTCTTTAGACTTTACTTTCTAAAGGCTCCACTTTTTTCAAGGCCCCACCTTCAGAAGGCCCATCACTACCAACATAGGGACCAGGATAAGCCATTTCCAGCCAGCTTGGCTGATGTCTCCATCACCATCTCCTGATATTATTCCTCATCTTTAAGCTCCCTTCGAGTTCCTCAGTGGCTTCTGCCTCCCTTTCAGAAAAGATTTTGCAGTTGCACGAGTGTTCAGCTGTAATCCCTCAGTTCTAGCTCAACTGAAAACAGCTTCGTCACCCATTTCTCTCCTCCAGCCACTGAGAAGAAGAATGACTTGGCTACATATGACAGGAAATAAGCTTATCAATTTGAAAAATGGAACCAGCAAATATATTTATTATGATCTCAGCTCCTAGCTTTATAGCAGAGAACCATTTTACAAGCCCTTTACTACACTAAGTACACAGTGAAGAATTTCATGATCATTTGACCATACAGTGAGTGAATGTTTAACAGGTTTTAGAAATTGAACAAACTTTCATCATGATATAGAGAAAAAAATTCTACATTTTATTCTCTACAACTGTAAATTGAAACCTAATATATTTCTATAACATGCTACCAGTGGGTAAATATCCCTGAGATGCCTTTTTCTTGATCTTGGTATTTAAAAGCAGGGAAAGTGTTCTATGAAGGGCTGCACATATATATATATTTTTTAAACTAGGTCAAGTGTTCTGTCCAGGCATGGCAGAGCAGTCTAGTTTGGGTCCTGTATCCACATAGCCATTGGGACTGTTCCTATGCATTGTTCTTCTGAATTAAGTAGATTGCGGGGTCAGAGTTCACCTTTCACTTTGAATGATCTTCTTGATAAACTTTCTGTTCTCTTGCTGTTCAGATAATGTCTGGACTTTTCTCCCCTGTCACATACATGTTCTTTAGCTTGCGGAAAGAAAGTCTGCTAGGGATATTCTGTTTGGCACAATTTTACTGTTTAGAATTAATATCTCATCACCAAAATGGGTGTTTTCTGCCACAGATGTGTCCGTCTAGCCCTTCCTAACCCCGGTAGTCTCCACTGGAGAACTCTATGCTTACTGTTCTGTGTCCTTGCAGCCAGATTAAATAAAGCAGGCAGGTGCAAGGCTTAGAAATTACTACTGGTTATTTATGGCTTTTCGATACTTTGTGGGTTTAGCTGGTGAGAAAAGTTTTTGCTCCACCCACACAGACAAAACCCAACCAACCGTCTGGGCTGATTAAATTCAATTGTCGCATGAGTGGATGGCAGGCAGGGGAAAAATTATAGAATCTCAGCGCCCATGCCATGGCAACTGGGCAAACAGCTTGCTAAAAGAACATGGATAATAGGAAATGGCAGTATTTCTCTGTGTGTTTCCCCCTGACAGTTTTATCCACACATCTGCCCCATGTTCAGTGTGGGCAGTGGGCCATCAGAGTGTCATCTTATACTTTGGGTTGCTCACACTTATGTTACTTGTTCTTCAACCTGCCTAGAAGGTGATGTGAGGTCCAGGACGCACACACATATGAAGGTCATGGATATGAACATGGAAAACCCACCTTAGAAGTGACTGAAGATAAGTGGGAAATAGTGATTTGGGTACAGTAACTGCCATTACTAATTCACATAAATTCAGTGCACAGGCCATTGTTTTTAATTTACTAAGTTTACACAGTGTCAAAGGAAACACACTTCTCAGAACTTGATACAAGGCAACACAAGAAACTGTTTCTCAGGAGCTTTGGGCCTCAGAAAAATCTGAAAATCTCACACAAGCACTGGTCAGAAGTATTCACAAGTCACTTATTTTGATTTTAGGAAAAATATTAAAAAGCAAATACACCACCTTTATAGCCCAATGATAAAACATTGTGTGTGGTTATTTGAAACACACTCTTTGTACTGTGAACTTGCAGGGATTAGTATCCTGTAGAAATTTCTCCTGGCTCTTTCCTCCTGAAAAGCCTCTTGTTCATCAAGGTCAGCTGTGCTGATATCTTATATATTTACTAAAACCAGTCTGGGATATCAGAGAAAAGATCTACCCACAGTCAAGCCAGGCAGAGGTAGCTCACACCATTAGTCCCATCATTTGGGAGGCAGAGATTGTCCTGGATCTTAGTGAGTTCAAAGGACAACAGAGCAGTGGTAACTGCACTTCTAATCTCAGCACAGGGATCCAGAGACTCTCTGTGAGTACAAGGCCAAACAGCCAGGCAGTGATGGCATACACCTTTAATCCCAGCAAGACTGAGAGTGGTCACTTACACCGGGGGGTGGGG
>PVIH01021154.1:0-30459 GCA_004025045.1 Sigmodon hispidus | reverse complement strand
CTGGAGTTACCATATTGCCTTTTGTATTATTATGTAATTTCTTGCACTGACGTTTGCCCATGGGTTCAGTGATTCACAATTAGATGGGTCCTGATCAGTTGTGGCACTTTGGTTTGTGTGTCTCCTGTCACCTCTCTGGTCAGGGTTCGAAACCGCCCCTCAGAGACCCCTGCAGTTGGTTTGCTCAGTTCACTCAGTTTGGGGTCGCGGTAGGGATCCTTGCAGATACCCTCAGCAGCAGCAGGAGCTGAGGGTGTGGCCAGGTGCAGAGTTCAGCTGCCCCTGCTCCAGAGTGCGCTGGGACGCCGCAGAGAGCACAGGTCCCGGTCGAACTGTCACTTATTTTTAGACATTCTTCTGTCCTATATCAGGTGACTCTTCTGATATGACACAGAGATTTTGCATTTTTCTTTTAACAAGTATACTTGGTTATAGAGAAGGAGAGAGCCACACTCCAACTCCAAAGCCAGATTTAATTTATAATTTAACTGGGATTTCAATTTATCTTGTAATTAAAGACAGAGATTAAAAAGAAAGATTTTACCAAATAGAGTATATTGGTTCCAATAGTTGAAATATTCTTTTGCTTCTGAATTTTTCTGGATAGCCTCCCTTTTGTTGTATGTGTCTAGATGTCCAAGGTCTTTCAAGTAACTGAAGATGGGTATTTCTGGCTTTCTGTAAAGATAGAAACAAAAACCTGGCCTAACCCTTTGTCTTTTCTTACAACTTGTAAGAATTTTTGTATGGGTAGATAAGCCATCAATTCTTATTTTCAGAAAGTTTCACTGGTTCAAATATAGTCTTTATTAATTTTGATGGTGCACATAACTTTTCCTCACCTGTTGAAACAAAAGCAAAACCTCTTTTCCAACATAGCACATAACCTGGCTTCCATTCTGAGATCAGTACATCTTTGAAATACAAGGGCTGATTTAGCTTACCCAGTTTTTCTATAGTCCAAAGTCTTAACAGCAACTGTTGTTCCTGTCTCATTAGCATTGAGACAATTCAAAGTTAATAAAGCACTATAATCTATTTCTAAGAGTCTTTGTTACTCCTTTCTGTTTATTTAGCATCTACTTTAGAGCTTGATTTGATCTCTCTATGACTGCTTGCCCTGTAGGATTATGTTGTATTCCTGTAACATGCTTTATATTATAAGAAGTAAAAAATTGTTTCATTTTACTTGAGTCATATGCTGGAGCATTGTCTATCTTAATCTCTACAAGTATTCCCATGATGGCCATAACTTCTACCAAATGTGTGATTACAGAATCAGCCTTTTCTGAACTCAAATCAGTTGCTCATTGAAATCCTGAAAACTTATCTATTGTATGATGTACATATCTTAATTTTCCCAATTCTGTAAAATGAAATACATCCATCTGCCAGATTTGATTTCTATGTATACCTTTAGGGATATACAATGCTGGCAATGGAGTTTGGATATAGAAGGAACAGGTGGGGCATATTTTTACAATTTCTTTGGATTTTTGCCAAGTGATGGAGAAATCTTTTAATCACTTAAATTGACGTGCTTTTTTTTTAAACTCTGAGACCTCTAGCATATTTCCTATTAATAATTTATCAATTTCTTCATTACATTGGACTAAAATACCTGGCAGACCTGCATGGGATTGAATGTGTGTTATACAGAAAGGATGATCCCTATTCCTGATTATTTCTTGTAACCAAATACATAATAAAGTTAATTCTAACTCATCATTAATAAAATCAGAAGTTTCAAAGTGTAAAACAGCTCTTTCTGCACACTGAGAGTCAGTGACTATGTTGAGAGCATGGGTAAAATCCATTAATACCATCACAATAGCATATAATTCTGACTTTTGAACAGACTTATAAAAGCTTTGAGCCACTTTACTTATATTTTCTGATATGTAACCTGGCTTTCCTAACTTATTTGCATCAGAATAAAATGTGGGGGCTCCAGAAATTGGTTTTTCTCATACAACACAAGAAGAATCCAGTTAGTTTTCTTTAAAAATGTAATGCTTTTGCTTTGAGGGTATTTGTTGTTAATATTTCCCCAAAAATTACTGCATGCTCTTTGCCGTGTTTCACTTTCTACCAATAATTGGTCAGTTTCTTCATTAGTTAAAGATATAGCAATTTCTGCTGGGTCCATTGCTGTTAGTAGACAAAGTCTTAATTATCCTTTAAAGATCAATTCAGGAATTTTTCCACATGTCTGCAATTTTTTATTCAGTTTATGTAGTAGAAATAGTGATTCCAATATAACATTTTCCCTACATATTAAAATTCCGATAGGGAAATCCTTAGAGGGTAAGATAACTAGAATGCAAAAGTCTAGATCCATATGATCCACATGTACATCATGTAATTTCTTTTCTATCAAAGCCAATTTTCTCTCAGCTTCAGATGACAATTTTCTTGAACTATTTAAGTCCTTGTCACAATTTAAGGTTTTAAAAAAATTATTCAGTTTATGATTTTTTATTTCAATACAGGGTTGTAATTTGGCAATGTCTCCTAGTAATCTCTGAAGATCATTTAAAGTCTTTAATCTATACAAATCTCCTGAATTGTATCTTTTTGGATCTAATTTTTTGAAAGTTTATTTTGTAACATAATAATTGATGAAATCTCTCTCCTTTGTATTTTTTTCAGAGGCTATTTGTAATCCCCAAGCAGGCAATTTTTTTTTACTTCCTCAAATATTTTTCTAAAGTATCAGTGTTTGAATCAACCAATAGGATGTCATCCATATAATGGTATATTGTGGATTTTGGGTATTTGTTGTGAACTTTATTAGCTTTTGTACACACTGTTGACATAGTGTAGGACTATTCAGCATTCTTTGAGGGAGGACCCTCCATTGAAAACTCTATATATGCCAAGAATTAATATAAGTGGGCACTGTAAAGGTAATTTTTTTCTTTATCTTGCTATTTTAAGGGTATTGTGAAAAAAAGTCTTTTAAACTGATAACTATAATGGCAAACTATGAACCTATTGACTGGATCACCTTGTTTATTGCCCTTATATCTGTCACCATCCTCCACTTCCAGATTTCTTTTTAATGACAAATACAAGAAAGTTCAAAAGGCTTGTTGATTCTTCTATATGCTCAGCATTTAGATGTTTCTACACTAGCTACTCTAAGGCCTCCAATTTCTCTTTTGTTAAAGGTCATTGATTAATCCACATAAGCTTATCTGTTAGCCATTTTAAAGGTAGTGCTGAGTGTCTTTGAAAGTTTAACAGTTGTTTGGTCTTGTTTCTGTAAAGCTTGAATCGTTTGTGACTGTTTCTCATTATACCTTCTAATATTTCTTCCAGAAATATGTGTTAGTTTATAATTTATTTCTGTGTTTGAAGAAAATTTTAATCTGTATGTTTCATTGTTGTAATAAATCTTATCCCCATAAATTTATAGCAATGTTAGCCACTTATATCTTTAATATTCCTCTCTGTCTTTCTGATTGTATACACTCAAGCCATTTTGCACTCCATTTTACTTGGGATAAAGTCCCAAATCCCCCAAAACTGAACATTTAACTTCTGAAAGGGCCAGCTTGGATGTCATGATGCTGGTGAAATTATTGATGCATCTGCCTCTGTGTCCAATATACTTTAAATAATAACATCATTTATTTGAACTTTTAATTTTGGCCTTTGTTCATTAATAGATATTTGCCAGAATTTTTTTTTGTAATTTTTCCTGAGTTTTTTCTTATTCTTTAGATTGTCTATAATTTAGTGTAGTATTTTTTAAAAAATAGTTTTTAATTTCTTTAATTATTCTGGGGAGGTATATCCTCTACTATAGCAGGGTAAGTTAACACTGGATTTGATATGGGGGCCTTTGAAAGCCCCTTTTGGGCATTTCCCAAAGGCAGATGGTTACCTTCTCTGTCTCTTGTTCACTAACATTCATTAGACCAGTGTCTATCTTTTCTATACCTCCTTCACACTCCAGGAAGGGTGGTATTCTCTTGTGATTATCTCATACAAAGGCATTATTTCTGGCAACATCTTGATTACAATTTCCTTGTATATGACCTTGCCTTCCACAATTATAGCATTTAACATTTTGCCATTTTCTTATACCTCTAGAAATGACCTCTCTTACCCAATTATCATCAACTTCATAAGAATGTGCATTAATTGTTTCATGAATCCAATCCTCTAATGGTGCTGACTTTGCTTTTAATATCCTCTTATTTTTTTTACATTGTGTATTAGTGTTCTCAAATGCCAGGTATTTGATTATTATTTTCCTTGATTCTGAATCTGGTACTATCCTACTTAATACTGCAGATAATGTCTCCAAAATGTCTGTAAAAGTTTCCTTTCAGCTTTGAAATCTTTTGGGGAATCATTTGGGGTTTCATTACAATTCTTCTATCTAATCCTAAGCATTTAGTGCTGCCATGCAGCATAAATTAAGAGTATGTAAATTGCATAAGGATATCAGGATATTCTCCTTCCCCAAATAGTTGGTCTAGGGAGACTTCCATGCCCCTTGCTCTACTTCTTTTTTCTATTATTTTAGCCTCCTCCTTCTACCATGTTTTCTACTATAAAAGTGGCCCTGGTTCCAAAACAGTAGTAACCATATCTGACCTGTCATCAGGGGTGATTTGGTTGCAAGAAGACCAGGAATTCAGCATTTGTTACACAAATGGTGAATACATCCCATATGTCACAATTGCATCTTTAACCCCTCTAGTTCTAGCATTTGTACCAGAGACAATTAACTTCTCTAGTATTTCTATTTTCTTTTGATCTTTTAATGGTTACTAGATATTAGTGTTGTCTATCTGGTAAACTTAAGCTGTTTTTCTCTAGCTTTAGATGATATTGCTGAAGTATGTTCTTTATATTCCTCTGTGTGTGTTTTAATATCTTTGAGCTCCTTTTTAGTAGACATTTTAAAGACTTTTTTAGCAGTCACATTAATTGACATCTTTAATGATAAAACAGATGTCAAACAATAAAAAATATTCATAATAGACATTATGAGGATAATTCTGTGTACATTATCTTTTCCTTTATTGGTTCTAATATCAAATCATCTAGAGAAAGATCACAGAAAGACAAAGCACCCTACATTGCTTTGAACAAATTTCCCCCTTTTTAAAAAATATGTTGTATTCACCAATTTAGTTGTCAGAATCAATTCAAATGGTTGTGAAGTGGGACAGCTACATAGTGTGATAGTTGCCCAAGGAGGGGTTCAGAAAGAGAAAGAATCTGCAACCCACTAGGTAAGAGGCTACTGTCTAAAAAAATTACCCAGAAAAAAGCAAAACGGAAATGAGTGTGACCAGGTCTGCCTAAAGCTGGAGACTAACTCATCAGCCTAACCAGCCAGTAATTATTCCTCTAGTCTTGTGTTTTTCTGCCTGGTAAGCAGCTTTTTGTTGGGGAGGGAGGGAAATTTATGCTCCAAAGTTGAGCACCAAATAGAGCTGCACAAATGAGACTAAGAGCCAAATATCAGGGGAAGACTGAAATATCAGGGAGAAGAAGCACAACAGTCAATTCTCACCTAGCTGTCTTTCAACTTCTTCAGCATGACTCCTGGTGGTTTCTGCCAGTCACATTTCCCAGCCATTTCTGTGTTTGCCTGGTTTCTATGAGGCCTTATATACCCTATCCCATCGAGGTTGGGGTTGAAGGCATGTCACCTTGAACTCACAGGAACAGAAGAAGTTCTGTCTCCTGAGTTATGGGGTAAACGGTGTTGGCCACCACTGACTTTCCCTGTGCTGGGGTTAAAGATGTGTGATTGGCTCAGTTGTTTATCCTTGTATGAAAGATTCTGAACTGTCTGCCTTGGATTTGACTGTGTTCTTTCTCCCCTAATATTCAGGTTTTAATAAGTATGTAATATATATCCACATGGTTCAATGTAGAGATGTTTATTTTTCATGAGTTTGTAGGCTTTCCATGATTTTTATTGTTATTGAATTCTAACTTTAGACCATGGTGGTCTCATATGATACAATGGGTCATTCCCACTTTTTGTATCCATTGATATTTGCTTTATGACCAAGTATGTAGTCAATTTTAGAGAAAGTTACAGGGGTAATGAGAAATATGTATATTCCTTTGTTTGGGTGGAAGACTCTGTAAATATCTATTAAATCCATTTGTATTATAACATTGTTTAAACCTCTTATTTTTTCATTGAGTCCCTCTCTGCTTGACCTGTCCAAGGGTGAAAGTGCAATATGGAAGTCTCCAACTATCAGAGTGTGACATTTAAGGTGCAGTTTCAGCTTTAGTAGTGTTTTTTTTTACATATGCAGGTGCCCTTATATTAGGGTCATAAATATTCTGGATTGAGATCTCATCTTGATGTATTTTAATTGAGGTGAATAGGATTGTTTGTCCTGGTTTCTTTTGATTGATTTAAAATTAAATTCTATTTTGTTAGATATTAGAATGGTTACACTATCTTATTTCTTGGGGCCATTTGATTGAAACCTCTTTTTTCTTTCTTTTTATCTGAGCCTGTGTCTGTGTTTGAAGTTGAGGTGCATTTCTTTTATGCAGTAGAAAGATGGCTTTTGTTTCTATATCCATTGTGTTAAGATCTGCCTTTTTATAGGTGAAACGAGACCACTGATATTATGGGATATTAATGACCACTGATTGTTATTTCCTGTTACTTTTGGTGGTATCTCATGTTTATTTCCTTTCTTTGGGTTTTCTTCTGTGGGATTATCTATTATTTGTGGTTTCATGGTTATATCTGGGTAACTTAGGGGTTTTCCCTCCAGTGCTTTCCATAGGGCCATATTTGTGGCTAGGTATTATCTCAATCTGATTCTGTCATGAAATATCTTGTTTTCTCCACCTATGGTAATTGATAGTTTTGCTGGTTATAGTAGTCTGTGTTGATGGTCATGCTCTTCTAGGGTCTATATAACTTCTGACCAGGACCTCCTTGCTTTCATTGTTTCCATTGAATAATCTGTTGTTATTCTGATTTGTCTGCTTTTACAGGTTAGTTGTCCTTTTTCCTTTGCAACTCTATTTTTTTCTTTGTTCTGTATTTTTTTTTGGCTTAATTATTTTGAGGCAAGCTGGCTTTTCTGGGAGGTCTAATCTATTTGGTGTTCTGTATGCTTCTTATATCTTTATAGACATTTCTTTCTTTAGGTTGGAAAAGTTTTCTTCTTTGATTTTATTAAATATTTTATCTGTGCTTTGAGCTAATATTCTTCTCCTTTTTCTATGCTAAGTATTCTCAGGTTTGATCTTTTCATAGTGTCCCAAAACTTCTGGACATTTTGTGTTATGTCTTTTTTGGTTTTAGTGTTTTCTTTGACTGATGTATCTATTTTCACTATTGTATCTTCCACTCCAGATCTTCTCTCTTTCATCTCTTGCTTTCTGTTGGTTATGCTTGTATCTGTTGTTTCTAGTTCACTTCTTCAGATATTTTATTTCTACCTTTGCCTAGTTTTATGCCTTCATTATTGCATTTATTTCAATTTTTAGTTTTTGGAATGTGTTTATCATTTGTTGGTTATCCTTTTCTTATTTTTTTCTAGGATTTGTTAATCTCTTCCAATTTTTTGTTTGATTTTTCTTCTATTTCTCTAAGGGAATTTTTCATATACTCATTTAAGGCTTCTATAATCTCCATAAAGTTGATTTGAAGGCTGTTTCCTTCTGTTTCCTCTTTGTTGTTCTTCTCATGTCTTAGTGTTATAAAATCACTATCTTTTTCTATGGTGCCTTGTTTTTCTTTATATTGCTGTATGTATTCTTGCACTGGCATCTTCCCATTGCATCCCCTGTTTACTCTTAGTCAACTCTTAGTTGGCTCTTAGTCAGTTGTGGGTTCAAGGGTAGAGTTTCTCCAATCTAATTTGAACACAGGTTCTGCACAATCTCTTACTCTGTTCGGGACATGGGTCTGCATAATATCAGCAGGTTTACTTGTGATGATGCAGCTTTCTTTGGAGCCAGGGTTTGGCTGTGGGATGTCCCTCCTGTTATGTGTTTCCAGGAATTCTAGGGCAGGATTTTCCCAGTTTTTTTTTGAGGGCAGGTCTGGATATGGAGCCAAAGCTGGGACTGTGTTCCTGACTTCAAAGAGGAGTTCTCTTAGGTAGGATGAGGATCTATCCTTGGTGTGCACATAGGCATTAGGAGAGCCCATTTCTTATGGTGGGACACCTTACATAGCATTGATGCAGTGAGAAGGGCTGGAACACATGTCAACTGAATGCACAAGGCTTTCCTAATTCCCCTTAGGATACTTTACTTTTTTCAATTTCTGCTTGGTGTTCCACTCCTGATGGGATGTTTACAAATAATTTTTCTCTACTACATCTCCCTGTTTTATTCAGGAATCACCATGTATTGACCTTATTGACCTCTGGATTTTTATTTTTAACTTTTCAAATTTTGTCTCTCAAGTTCTAACCCCCTTTTCTTTTTTTTTTTTAAGCAAATTCTTGTTGTATAATGAAGAGCTTACCTTCAAAACATTCCTTCTATTATAAAAATACAACTAGTTTTTCATCATGAAAAATTCAAATATGAACCATTCTATTTACCACTATCACCCCCAAAACCTTTATCAATTTATAAAAGTCTTTCAATATATTTCTTCTGGAAGCATTCATGCTTTCTTTCCTTAATTTGAATAAACATATCTTTCAGATTTGGAATCACATTAATTATCATGCTTAGTCTTTAATTTTTTATTATTCATTAAATCACTCCCTAACACTAGTTATTCTGACTCACCCCCATAAATTGTCTCTACATTTATGTATTACTTTTTAAAAACATTACCACTTTTCCTTATTTATACAAAATCATGCAGCCAAAGACTCCTTAGCTTGACCTTTTCAAGTGAGTCTTTCAATTATTTTGTTTTTATTTTTCTGATAAGATCAGTCTATAATTATCATTTCAGAATGTCTTGGTTATGTCATATCTCAACCTACAACTTTGCTGTTCTGCATTCTTTAAAACTCTGGTTGCACTATAAAGTTTAATAGTGTTTTTAAGCATATTCTCAATAACAAAGTGTGTGTATGTAACTCCCTTTATTGTGAATAAATTTGTTTTAGTGAGATGTACTCCATCAAATTAATGATTATTTTATTTATTTAGTGCTTGAAATATAAATATGTATGCTTTAATTGGAACTTACATATGAATCAGTTAATATTATATTGCCTCATATATTATATATAGTCTATATTTTACAAAATAAATTTTAAGTTTTGAGAAAGGACTGCATAAACAAATTTTATTTAACTCTCATAAGTTTTAGAACAGACTTTAAACTGATTATTCTTCAATGTAAACTAAATCAAAAACTAAAGATTTAAGATAAACAAAATATGGAGATTATGGTCTATTAACATATACAGCTGATAAATTTGTTAAAACAATGATCCCCTGAGTAACCACTAAAGAACATGCAAGAACATTTAAGAAAAAAAATCCAAGAATTTTCAGCAATGTACATCTTAACCTCAGAGAAGATGGTTCATAGCAAAAAATTTATGGTTGTTGGACTGACACCTTGGATCCCACTCCCCCTAGAGGAACACCCAACTCACTCTTGAGGAAGGGGTGAGAAAACTGTATCTGCCAGGAGTGGAGACTGAACTAAGCAATATTGGGGCAGTGGGACCATGGGACTGCCTGCAGCATGTCCAGGGAAGGGATGGGGATTTGTGGAGAAGAAAGAATGACCTGATGTGGTGGGAGGGGGACGGGACCTTGAATAAGGATATACAAGGTTAGAAATTGTGACTTCTTTGTTCATAATAATAATAACAAAAGGAAAAATCTTTTAAATTTACATTTTTAAATATGCCAAGCATCAATCAGTTTAGAATTTTTTTTGAGTATCTAACAAAGTAATGTTTTAGCAATTTAATCACTATTTAAATGGAAAGTATTAGTTATTTATCATCTTCCAGAGACTTTATAGTGGTTGTTTCTTCCAGATGTTGAATGTTACTATTTGCAAGCACTGGAATTTTCTACTGTGAAAATAAAATTCAACACAAAGATATTTGAAATTTAAAGATCCACTATGCCATTTTTAGAGATGTATTAATAACCTTTCATTTATCTGTTGTATATATCTATATAATCTAGATTGGTTACAAAGCAATTTTTTATTAAAAACTCAAAGTTGGAAAAAATTATGGTTGTTTATCTTCCATATGATGATTAATTTGGACTGGGTGAAGCTTGAAGCTTGAGAATTAATTACAGTAAGACTGGAATGAACTATGCTTTTCTTCATGCATTAAATTAGCTTATAAAGAAAATTTATAAAGAAAGAAGACTGGCAATTTTCTTGTTGTTTTTATCATTAAAAGCCCTTAAGAGTATCTATCCACTGAGCAATACACCACTGTGTAACATTTAGTCCATAATACAAATGTTACACATGGAGTATTACTATGCTACTTTTTTTAAGGACACAATGAAATTTTCAGGTAAATGAATGGAACTAGAAAAAAATCATCATGAGGAGGTAGCCCAGACCCAGAAATACAAACATAGTATATAAACTATAAGTATAAGTGGATTTTAGGTGTCAAGTAAATGATATTTATGCTACAATTCACAGACTAGGAAAAGCTATATATCAAGAAGGTCTCTAAGTAGGATGCATAGATTCTCTCTCAGAAGGGGAAATAGAATAGATTTTGTGGGTGAACTTGGGGTAGGGGTGGGAATGGGAATAGAAGAGGTCAGATTTAGAAAGATTAGTATGAAGAGAGTACAAGTAGACATGCCTGTAATTGGAGGTCTTTTGGGGAGCAATATTAATGCCTAGTACTCTAGAAACTCCCAGAATTCTATGAAGGTAACACTAGTGAGGACTTCTAGTAATGGAGGATACTTTGATTAACTGGTCATTTTCCATAATCAGGAACTTTTCAGTGTTGGGATTGAAACACCAACCCAGCCAAGAAATTTGCAACCTACAATCTATCCTAACTGCAGGATACCTGGAGCCAATAGAAGCATAGAACTAGTAGGAATTGTCGACCAATGACTGGACTAATTTGAGGGCCACACCATGAGAGAAAACCCATGCCTGACACTGGTTTGATAAGCCGAACCTTAGGCTGAATAGCCTAGAGACTTAGGATAGAAAAAATAAGATGAACCCTAAAAATTCTCTGCTATATTATACTCTTTAGATAAGAGTCCTCCTTCCCTCAAGAGTGACTCAGGTGTTCCTATAGTTGGACTGGGGTTTGAACACAAAGAAAATATATGTGTAGCAATTTTATTTGCATTTCTACCCTTGATAAGCCATGCTTATGATTCTTATCCTCTGTATAGTTATTGTTAACTCTTCCACATTTTAAATTCTTTTTACTGTTTTTTTTTTTTTTGACAAATACAAAATAAAGAAGGGGAAAAAAAAGAGTCCTCCTGAAGCTGATGGGAGAAGACACAGAGACCCACAGCCAAATATTACTTAGAGAACAAATGCAAATCTCCATGGGATTCTTTCTCTCAGAGCTCTGGAAATCCCATATACAAGGGAGAATTGTAGAAGCAAAACAAGTGGAGGACACCAGGCAAGCCTGGTCCACAGAACCAACTAAGCAGAGCTCATACAGGCAAAGAACAAAACAGCACAGTTATGAAGTCTTCCTGGGTATGTGCTTGATCTTCTGCAAATAGGCTATGGTTGTTATCTTGGTGCTTTCTGTGGAAATCCTGACAGGGCAGTTGGGGTGTCTCTGACTCTTTCATCTTCCTTTTATTCCTACTTGGTTTCTTCACCCACCTCTGATATGAGGGTCTGTGCCTAGTCTGATTGTAAGTTGTTTTGCCTTATTAGGTTAATATCCCTGAGAGGCCGGCTCTTTCCTGAAGGGAAACAGAGGTGAAAGAGTAGTAGAACTGTGGGAGAAGGAGATGGAGGGAGACTGGAAAGAATGGAGGAAGGAATGAGATACCGTGGTAAGGTTGGAATGTATGAGAGAACAATTATTATTTTCTTTAAAGAGAAGTATTCACTGAAAGAAAAAGTCTGTGTTTACTTGAGATACTATTTCTGGGGTGATTTGAAACACTTAGGTGTAACTACTTAAATCAATATGGGATAAATGTTTCCAACATAAGCTAGAAATGTGCAAAACCCACAGGTAATGATATATACAGCACTGAGACAAAGCAATATGTGTGCTCAGTAGAAAAACTACCTCTGCTAATTAGATTATTGCTTATCAAATATTTTCCAAACTGGAGTATATTTAATAGATAAGCATCTCTCATGTCATAGGTTGATAGGATATCTATAGGATATCTATCTTAATCTTATCTTATTTTTCAAAGTGTATCATTCTAGTTACCATTATATATATATATATATATATATATGTGTGTGTGTGTGTGTGTGTGTGTGTGTGTGTGTGTGTGTGTGTGTGTTATATTTTGAAAGCTAACCTGTTTGCTGCTCAGGATAAAGTGTGTCTCTTAATATGTTCTTTTAAAGCAAGGTTTCTAGTTGAGTCAGGTGTTGTTACCTTGTCAGAGACAGTATACTCTATACAGGAAATGTTTTTAACAATTCTTTAGGGAGATTATTCATGATAGTTATTAAGTCAAAACCAAAATGATTTTTGGCAAAAACAGCCAAATATGTGAGTGTACATGTGTGTGTGCCTGTGTTTGTGTGTGTGTGTGTGTGTGTGTGTGTGTGATAGTCTATTACAGAAGTTAGTTATGGGGCCAGGAATGTCCCCTGATTTCTAGGAGAGAATTGCCTATATTAGGTCATCTATAGGCAATTTCCAAGAATAGGTTTGAGTTAATAAATTATTTTGACTTTCAGACATTTATACCAAAACTTGTTATTTAAAGGTTATCTAGCAATTTTGCCCTGGCTTATCAATTAGGACAGAGAATGCAACTCAAGTACTAGAAAAAGAATTAACAACTTTACCTGTCATACTCATCTTATAAGATGCTTCAAAGATGGTCTGTTTCCTCTCAATTGTGGACTTCACTAGTGAAATCTGAATGGTTTCACTCTTGATGTAAAACTGTTATTAAATATGGAGTGCCATGATTCTCTCAGAGGGTGGAACATTGAGCATTATTCCTTACAGTGCTTTCTATCTTTGCAGAGAGTACAAACCCTTTTTCTTAAAAATCCACTGATGGTGGTTATTTTCTAACATTGTGACTTCCATTAGCTATATTAAACACTGCATCTTAGAATCATCCTTCTTTATCCTTGGGCATCTCTGAGGTTCTAAGTTACTATTTCCCAAGTTAAAGCTGAAAGTTCAGTTGGATTAGTTAGATTTCTTTTTCTTCCTTCTTTCCTTTCTTTCTTGTTTTTATTGTTCGACTCTTTTAAGCCAAATTTACACTTAACTTGAACTTGAAATGTCTGGACTCTTAATCAATTTCTGGTTGTTTTTGTCTGAGTCAAATACACTAATCAATTGGGTTCCCAACAAAAATCTGATCTTATAATAGTGGTTTATTCATTGTTTATTTTTTGCTATATGTTTTTTGTATCTGTGTTGTATGAACATGTTCTTGCTAGTGGAGGGTATGTGTGCATGGATGTGTGTCTTAATACATGCTTATAGAGATCATAAGTTAATGGGGACTTGTCTCATTCCATTTTTGTCATTATAGCATATGTATTTGTGTGTATGATAAACAAGCATGTTTGTATGCATGCTCATATTTGTATGTGTGCATATATATGCAGATGGATTTGGAGGCCAGATGTCAACATCAGATACCTTTTTCAATAACACCACACTTCATTTACTAAGACAAGGTCTTTCTCTGAACCTAGAGGTTATTAGTTTGTCTTTTGTAGTTTTCATATTTCCCTTGATTATCCAGCTCTGACTCCAGAGTATTAGTTTTACAGGTATGCCAACATACTTTATGGGTGCTAGTAATCAGAATTGTGGTGCTTGGGTTTGTAGAAACTTCTTTTATCCAGTAATGCATCCCCAAACATATTGATCTTAGTTTTTGAGAAATGTACTTTTACTGTACTCAGATCTTAGCAATTATCTAGAAGACTGGCCAATGCACTCTGTAGACTTCCCTGTTTCTATTCTGGGATTGTAGAAACATACCACTTACTACACTGGATTTTACATGGTACTGGGGATTTGAACTCAGAGACTCATCTTTGGCTACCAGTGCCTTTCTAACTGAGCCATTTCCTCTGTTCCATAACAATTTTAATAGTCTCTCAGTATAGTGATATCCATAAAATGCATATCTCCCTTATCTTTAACTTTATCTTTAATATTTCATAAATATTTTTGTCATTTATTTTTACCTTCTGCAGTGTGACTCATGGTTTTGCTCTTACTATATTTTGGAAAAAAATATTTTCTGTGTGTGTGTGAAGAAGAAAAAAAATAATAAAAATTGCTTTTTTTCTTTTTCACACACACACACACACACACACACACACACACACACACACACACACTATAGGCTAAAGAGATGAATTAAGAGTATTATTTGCTCTTGTAGAAGACTTGAGATATTTTTCCCAGTACCCATGAGGTTTTATTTTTAATTTTTCTGAACTATGGTCTAAGTTCACCCAAACAATATGGACCAACTCTGTTTTCTGTAGCACTTTGAAGAGTGAGTTGAGGTTGTTGAGGAAGGAAATGAGAGAGTAGCTATTTAGAAAGGCATGATTAATAGAAAACCAAGTTGGAAAGCTTGTAAGACTCCTTTGAAGTGATTTTTTTTTTTAACCAAGGATCTGATGCTTTATATCAGCAATGTAGTATTACACACTGAGGCCTGTCTAAATTAGGTGATTTGCGGTGACTCTTCTTGGCCAAAAAAGTGAAAGAACAGCTGTTGTAAATGCTTCTGGCCTTGACTTTTCAGGGCTAGAACAGAGATTTAGTCTCACTCTTGGCCCTGCTTTGCCTCAAATCATCACACACAGGCTTATATCATTTTTACACTGATTGACCTAGCACCAGGCATATAATTTGCTAGCGCTTGCTCTCAATATAACCCATCTTGTTCAGCCATCTTGTGCTTATGACAGGATTTCAGCTTTTTTTCTGAGTGTTTGCTGTTGTTTCCTTGTCCTATCTGTGGCAGCTCTCTCTGGCATCTGTCTGACTTTTGTGTCTTCTCTGAGATGTTCCTAACTTTTCTTAGCTTGGTAGCTCCACCCATACTTCCTGTTTACCTTTGGCCAATTAGCTTTTTATTAAACCCATAGGTGGGTCAAATATTTATATTAGCAGCATAATCCCACTACATTTTCCCTTTTTCTCTTTTTAAAACAAAAATAATCCCAAATCTAATATCTTTTCTATTTCATTATCTGTAACAAATTATACCCAACATTGTAAACAAACACAAACATCCATAATCCATTTTTGGGGGGAATGTAGGCATAGTCCTCTAGGCTACTTCCTGTTGGATAGGGGCATTGACAACTCATGGGGATCCAAAGAAAGTTGTAGGATTATGGATAAGTCTTTATTGAAATAGTCTGTAAAGCTGGATCATATCAGTATCCTTGAAGTTGTTTTAGATGAAGATCTCAGTGGAAAATGTAGTAGACATGCTCTGAAATACTGAATCATCTTGGCCATCTATTTCCACTGGATACTTTTCAAGGGGTTTTTCTCTATCAAACTTTATTTTCTTTAACTAGGCATAAATCTACAGCTTTTCATTTTCTGTAGAAATAAAAGGAAAACCTCTACTCCAAAGTAGTGTATCTTTTGATTTCAATTTAAAAGTCAATTCATTTACAAAATATATACATTGGATTAATCCATCAGTATTTGTAATCAATGTCTTTTAGCAGCTTTAACTACTTCATTTATAGTCAAAAAACTTATAGACAAGACAATAATAAACAGTATCTAGACACTATTTGTATTTTTCATTTTTACATGGCTTGTTACTATTTCTTTTTACTCTATTTTTTCTAAGGAGTTTCTCTATTCTTTTTTATTATTTTTCTCTCTCAAGCCTACCTATATTTCAAATATACCCTAAACAATTTACAAGTTTTTAAAAATCTGTATATCTCTTAGCTTTTCTGTTTCTGACTACCTTTTGCTTGGCTAGGGTAGCTGACCACTGTTTACATACACCTCTAATCTGGCAAGGTTTGGCTTAATGATCAAAGGCTTCACTAGTGGTGCTGACTTCACTGAAATCCCTTTATTACTTTCTTTCTCACCACACCTTTAATCATCACCTAGTTTTCTCTATTTCTATTTCTGACCATACTCTTAATCTGCCAAAATGTGGTGCTAAGGATTAAAGGCATCACTAGGATTGCTGCCTGGATCTAGTCAGCTCTTAGTCTAGCTGAAGTTTGTCTGTTTAGTTAATTATTAGATACAAGTACTACTCTGTGGAATTTTAGGTTCCATATAATCATCAAGTAAAGCAATGCTGTCTGCTGTGCATTAATTTAATTTAAGTATTTGATAGCAAAGCCTCTCAAAAGACTCAGAAGTGTTTTTTCTCTAAGGCTGAATCAGGGAAGTTCACTTTAAAAAGCCATGCCTCTGTTTGCCTCCAACAATCAGATATGATCCATGAAAATGTTGCCAATGCTAAGAATCAATCGTTTACTCTGTTCCATTTTGCCTGTGAAAACAGAAACCTTAAATTCTCCACATGCAGCTTGTTTGGTATACAGAGTCTTCACTGAGACGTCAGGAACCAGCCTTGGTTTAAGCTACTTGCATTGGACCTGCCATTTTGAAATTCAAGTCTACATGCCTTACCAGAGCATCTTTGTACTAAGGCTCAAGTGAGACACACAACTCAGAAACTATTTTTGGCTTTGATTGTGTGATCTAGAACCCTTTTTAAATTTTTCTCAAGTTTTATGTGGGTGTATATCATCCATGTTGGGCAGCCACTTGTTGTAAATTGTTCTGGTCCAGACTTTTCAGGGATGGAACAGAGACCTAGTCTCACTTGCCTCAAATAATCATACACAGGCTTATATTAGTTTCATGCTGATTGACCTAGGGCCCAGGCATATAATTTGCTAGCACTTGCTCTCAATCTAACCCATCTTGTTCAGCCACATGGCTCAGTACCTTCTTTTTAGTTTTTTTTTTAATTGTTTTCTTTTTTTATTAAAGTTAAGACATTTCTAAAGTATCTAGATTAGTTTAGTTTAGCAGCCCAGTTCACAATCCCATGTTTCATAGCAGCTATTTGCTCATCAACATTCAAAAAATTCAAAATTAGTAGAATAGTAAACAGAATCCAGACTCTCTGTGTATTTCCCACGTCTATGTAGTTTCTTCTTCTTTTTTAACATGTTAATTTACTTCTCTCTTTAGAGACTTAAGTTTTAAACTATTCATTTTTTCTATAACTATAGTTTTCTTTCTTTCCTTTTTATGTAAAAAGGCTTCTTTACATCTTGTTTGTAATTATTTGTATTTTCCTTTTTTTAATTATGAATAAAGTCTCATTTTTATCTATGTATTTCCCTGTTCAAACTCCCTTCCCTCTCCTGTTCCACCCAGTCACTCTCTCTTGTATACATAAGTGATTACAAAATTCTACCAGGGAACTTCTACAGCTGATAAACACCTTCAGCAATGTAGCAAGATAAAAGGTTAACTCTAAAGAAATCAGTAGCCCTCCTTTACACTAAAGATAAAAGGGCTGAAAAAGAAATAAGGGGAATACTACCCTTTATAATAGCTGCCAATAGCATTAAATACCTTGGAGTAGCTATAACCAAACAAGTCACAGATCTATTTGACAATAACTTTAAATCACTGAAGAAAGAAATTGAAGAGGATATCAGAACATGGGGAAAGTTCACCCATGTTCCTGGATAGGTAGGATCAACATAGTGAAAAATGACAATTCTACCAAAAGCAATCTACAGATTCAATGCACTTTCATCAAAATCCCAACACAATTTTTTACAGTCCTTAAAAGAACAATACTCAATTTTATTTGAAATAAGAGGAAAGCCAGGAGTGCCAAAACAATTTTGCTCAACAAAAGAACCTCAGGAGGTATCACCATCGTCAACTTCATGTTGTACTATAGAGCTACAATAATAAAAACTGCCTGGGACTGGCCTAAAAACAGACTTGTGGCTCAATGGAATAAAATTAAAGCTCTCCGTACCTTTTCTTATAGCAGCATTTCAGCTTCTTTCCTGTGTGTCTACTGCAGTCTCCTTGTCTCGTCTGTAGTGGCTCTCTCTGGCAGCTCTCTGGCATCTTTTTAGCTTCTGTGTCTGCTATGAAATGTTCCTGATTTTTCCTACATTGGTAGTCCCACCCAAACTTCCTGTTTGCCTTTGGCTAATTAGCTTTTTATAAAAACCATAGGTGAGGAAAGTATTTACATTACCAGCATAATCCCACTACAAACAGCTAATCCTAAAATTAGTTAAATGAACAAAAACTTTACTCCTATGCTGTTTCAACAGTTGCTAAGTATAAGGGTTTTGTCTGGCCCCATCAGGGCTTCCTGGTTTTGTGTTGTTGTGCAAGGAGGTAAACACAGAGAACAGAGATCAGCAATCAAAACAATATAATTTATTTAAAAGGAATAATGTTTCAAGCAGGAATTGTACAAGAAAAATAAAGAACTCACTAATATTCCTTATCCAAAGGATTGGGACATATATGTGTCAGAGAGTGAAATATCTGGGTCATTAGCTGGGAGCAGCTTTTCTTGCTCTTTCTGCCAGAAGGCTGGAGTTATAGCCTTCCCACGCCAACCCTTTTCTGTCTTTTTTCTTGACTGTATTAGTTTTGCACACCAATTTTATATCATTTGTCTAAAGTTATTAAACCTTAGACTTACCTCCTCTTCCGCTTCACATCTACAATGTTGCTAGAGTAAATTATGTGGAATAGTTTACACAAGCATAGGATCTGATAGAACCTGATAAAAACATATTGATCTTATAAAGTATTTTATATACAAAATCAGGCCCAGAGTTCCTAATGCCATTCATCTTCTGTCAAATTTAAGATATTCTGAAAGGAGAAGTGTAATTTTTCATCTGTAATATAAGGTACTTCAATTAACTGCAGTTAAAAGAGTTGAATCTTCAAACACTAAGGAAATTGAAAAATAAGAATGAGGTGGATATCCTGGGAATTGCACTTTCAGCATAAAATTGCATTTATTTCATTAACATACACTTAAATGATTTTATGTTCTTGTAGTATATATTTAAATTTGGATTAAAAGTACCCAGCTACCAACATCAAAAGGTTTGCATTACCTATAAGAATATTTTAATTGGTCCATCTGACATTTGAAATATACTTACTTATGAAGCAGGTGCTATACAAATCTGAATATCCTGCCATTAATTAAAGAATTAAAAGTTAGATTACATTTTCTATTATGATATATTAAGTCTAACAGTAGTAGGCAGGAATAATGTAATATATGATACCATAAGATTTAGCTTTATGTTAAAGATATATTGTTTCAAATTTGAGATATATAATTGTAGGTATTGTTAGCACTTGGATATTATGTTAAAACTTTATTTACTTACTGCATGTGAGTGATTCATTTGCATTATTTAGTATGTTAAAGTTCAAAAACAGACTGGAGAAGGCACCATAGCCCACTAGATTGTAGGCTTTTTCCTCTTCTCTCCATTTCTTGTTTCTTGAAAGAAAAAAAATGAACCTGTTACATTCCTACTACTAATATCCTTTTTGGGCCACTTTTTCATTCTGTGGCTCACTACCAAAGTACAGCAATCAGAATCCCCCTTTAGTCTACCTAATTTACATGCTCAATTAAGATTAAACATCTAATCCTAACACAAGATTTCCTTTTAATTCTTATAATTTTCAATTTGCCTATGTGTGTGTTTCCTCTCTATTTAAAGGCAGTACATTGTCCCTCAGTGACAAATATCCATATTCCCTTTCCCTTATTCCTTTTCCCTTCTCTTTCATCCTGCATCTCCTCTAACTTTCAAACACAGAACTTGCCTTCTCCTCTAAAGAATGACACCACATAATTGGTCATGAAGCAAATACCAATATATACAAAAAACTGGAAATAATCCCTTGTATTGTAACAGACCACCAAGGCTTTAAGTTAGAGTTCAGCAATATCAAAAAATTACAGAAAGCCTACCAACTCATGGAAGCTGAACATCACTGAGCTGAACCACCTCTGGGTCAAGGAAGATTAAGAAATATATCAGAGTCTTCATAGAATTTAATGAAAATGAATCCACAGTGTACTCAAACTAATGGGACACAATGAAAGCAGTCTTAAGAGAAAAATTCATAGCACTAGATGTGTATATGAAAAACCTAGAGATATCCCATACTAGAGAACTAGCAGCATAGCTGAAAACCTTAGAACAGTTAGGAGCAAACTCACCTAGAATGAGTAGATGGCAGAAAATAATCAAACTGATAGCTGAAATCAATACAACTGAAGCAAAAAGAACAATAGAAATAATCAATAAATCAAAGAGTTGGTTCTTTGAGCAAGGCAACAAGATAGATTAACCATTATCCAATCTAACCAAAAAGCAGAGAGACTGTATCCAAATCAATAAAATCAGAAATGAAAAGGAGGACATAACAACAGACCCCCAGAGAATTTTCAGGTCATACTCTGAAAATCTATATTCCACAAAAATGGAAATGGAAAACATAGAAATGCACAGCTTTGTAGACAGGTACCAATTACCAAAATTAAATAAAGATCCTATTAAATACCAAAACAGGCCTATAACCTTTGAGGAAATTGATGTTGTCATTAAAAGCCTCTCAAGAAAAAAAAAAAAGCCCAGGTCCAGATAATCTCAGTGCAAAATTCTACCAGACACTCAAAGAAGACTATAACAACACTCCTCTAACTGTTTTATAGTGTAGAAAGTGAAGGAATATTGCCAACCTCTTTTAATGAGTCCACAGTTACCCTAATACTCGAGCCACTCAAAGTTGCATCAAAGAAAGAGAATTACAGACAAATTTCCCTCATGAATATTGATGAAAATATTCACAACAAAATTCTGACAAACCATATACAGCAATACATAAAAAATATTACCCACCATGATCAAGTAGGCTTCATCCCAGAAATGCAGGGATGGTTCAAAATACAAAAGAAATGTAAATGTTATCCATTATATAAATGAATGGAAGATTAAAAAAAAAATGATCACCTCCTTAAATGCTCAAAAATACTTTTACAAAATTCAACACTCCTTTATGGTAAAAGTCCTGGACAGATCAGGAATACCGGGAAAATATCTAAATACAATAAAAGTGATTTACAAGAAGCCAAAGGCTAACATCAAACTAAATGGAGAAATAACCAAAGCAATTCACTAAAATCAGGAACTAAAGGAGGCTGTCCTCTCTACCCTTATCTATTCAATATAGTTCTCAAAGTTTTAGCTGAAGCAATAAGAGAATGAAAGGAGATTAATGGTATACAAATTGGAAAAGAAGTCAAACTATCTCTATTTGCAGATGATATGATTGTATACATAAGTGACCCACAAAATTCTTCCAAGGAACTGCTACGGCTAATAAACACCTTAAGAAATGTAACAGGACACAAGATTAACTCAAAGAAATCAGTAGTCCTCCTATACACTAAATATAAAAGGGCTAAAAAAAAATAAGGGAAACATCACCCTTTATAATAGCTGCAAATAGTGTTAAATCCCTTCGAGTAATTAAACCAAAGAAGTAACACATCTACTTAACAAAATCTTTAAATCATTGAAGAAAGAAATTGAAGAAGATATCAGAAAATGGAAAGATCTCCCATATTCCTGGATAGGGAGGATCAACATAGTAAAAATGACAATCTTACCTAAAGAAATCTAAAGATTCAATGCTCTTGCCATTAAATCTCAACACATTTTTTTTACAGACCTTGAAAGAACAATACTTAATTTCAGTTGGAATAACAGGAAACTCAGGATTGCCAAAACAATTTTGTTCAACAAAAGAACCTCACCATCTCCAACATCAAATTATACTATAAAGCTACTTTAGTAAAAACAGTGTGGCACTGGCATACAAACAGACTTGTGGCTCAATGGAATTGAATTGAAGGTACCAACATTAACCCAAAACCTATAAAGACCTGATCTTTGACAAAGAGGCCAAAAATACTCAATGGAAAAAAAGATAGTATCTTAAACAAAATGTGTTGGCATAGCTAGAGGGTAGGATGTAGAAAAATGCAAATAGAGCCATGACTATCACCCTGCACAAAACTCAAATCCAAGTGGATGAAAGACCTCAACATAAACACAGCTACACTGAACCTGATAGAAAAGAAAGTGGGAAATACCCTCCAACATATTGACACTGGTGACCCCTTCCTAAATATAATACCAGTAGCACAGACACTGAGAACAACAGTCAATAAGTGGGACCTCCTAAAACTGAGAAGCTTCTGTGAAGCCAAAGATACAGTCAATAAGATATTCCCAAATTGTGTTTTGATCTCTTTAGATGTACTGCTTCCTAAATAACTACATTGAAAATGAAGAAGAAGAAGAAGAAGAAGAAGAAGAAGAAGAAGAAGAAGAAGAAGAAGAAGAAGAAGAAGAAGAAAGAAGAAGAAAGAAGAAACTTTTTAAGAACATCAGTCTATTCTTGGAACATTGACATTAAGCTTAGTTTTCTTTTTTTTTTAACAGAGCAAGAGTTATGAAAACTGAAATGATTTTGTTAATATGTTGGCCTTCCTATCATTGCCTTTGCTCCTGGTCTCTTTTCAAAACAGCCTCACAATTTGTCAGCACTGTGTCAGTTTTCCTTTCAAGAAATAACCTACTCTCTCAGTGGCACCAGGAACCCATAGTCTCCCTTCCCTAGTAGAGAGACCAAGGAAATCCCAATTCCTTAGCACCCACCATCTCAATAATCCTATATCTAAATAAAAGCCATAGATGTCTATCCTTATAGTAATTTCAACTCATATGAAGGCAGTTACAATTATTCATTCATTTTTAACTTCAATTTAGAAGAATTTGGTGTGAAAACTCCTGAAATATATCTGTGACAAGGGTCAGCTTTCTTTGAGAGTCCAAAACAAAGATTTGAAACACACTTTTTTCTGCTTAATCAAATAGTAAAAAGCACCTGTTGAATTAAGAAGATAAGAAAAATGTCATTGAATGGAGTGATAGCAGAATATGTGGCACCATTCAATATTTCTTTTCCAGAAAATTTGGCCAAAGGCCTACTAGGTACAAATGCCTAACACACAAAATGTGTTTACTTGCTGTAGAAAGGCTCTCTATGATTAGTTAAGTTTAGAGCCCAGCCTCTGCATGAGAGGGTCAGAAAAACCACCCAACTTAAACAGTCCAGTTAATGAGAGTAGTTATATTTAAACACAGAAAAAAAGAGACTGACCTGACATAGAGACTTTGGGAAAAATAGTAAGAACAGTATTCCAATAAGTCACCAAGATCCAGCTTCCAGTATTTTTTTTTCAAAAGATTAAGTCATTGTTCTATACCTCAACATTACTGTGCATTAAAATATATAGTCTAGATTAAGAAAATATTTTTAAAATTGATATTCTTTTAAATTTCTTCAAACACTGATTTTTTGACACAGTTTGCTGTAATTTTGAAAAACATATGGTGAATATTTTGGCTTTTTACCATTCTTATATATATGAAAGTCACTTAATTTTTCTTAGGATTCATATATAAAAAAATAAAATGTGAGGCAGGCAAAGTTGTTTGGGCCAACTTTAGGTTAAAAAAGCAATGAAGAAATGATGGGAATCAAATCTGAAAAGGCAGAAACCTCTTGTGGCACATGTAAGATTCCTTTCACTCAAGTCTATTAACTTTAATTAAGTAAATGTAAAAAAAAAAAAATTCAACAAGTTACTAGCTCCTGAATTAAACAAAAATGTATGTACCTTGGATAACATGTACACATGATTTCTATCTACAACAGGTTCTAAGAGTAAAAGGATCACAATAAAGCAAACATCAAAGTCTGTGCAAAGCAACAGCTAGATTTAACTACAGACATATGGCATTTATGCTCTAGAACTTTCTGACTCAAAAAATCAACCTGGAATTTTCATCATCATATTGACTACCAATAGAGCATGGAAACTAATACTCTGAGAAATGAATCAAATACTAAATTCTTATGTAAAATAGGCATACCCTATCAAGACTAGAAGGTACAGTTATAAATGTACAATATTCTCAAAAGGCTTTTACCCTTTTAACAAAGGCTATTGATTCTAGATAGGTACAGAAAAAACTATGGAGATAATAGCTCAAGTGAAGTTTATAAAAGATGTCTACAGTTTTAAATCAACTTGACTAATCCATAAGATTAAACTCAATGTTGTTAAGCAAATCAGTGTGGTAAATATCTTGAAACATAAAACTAGAATGTGTGAATTTTGTTTAATGATACAACTGAAAGGAAATAGGTTCATAGGCATAAATATAAAAAATTTATACACAGAGTGCATCAATAACTTGTTGATTCTGTTTCTAGGGCAATCATTTCTCTGTTGATTATGACCTTGGATTAAATAGTACTCCAGAGTTTTTTGAAAAACTAAATGTCTCTCAGAGAAAGAAGTGTAGAATATGAGATTTAGAGTAGCCTCGCATTAGTTGGAGATGATGGCACCCAAAGAGCACAGTTGAAGCTCTGGAAGTATCTACAACACATACATGGTATATTATGGTGGCTAGGTAGACATTAGTGGGGCAAGAGAAAATTACAGCAAGACTCTTCATAATGAAAAGTATATAAAGCCAAGAACTGCAACTACAGGTCTTTAATGACTGTCTTTATTCATAGCTCTATCCCTGAAAAGACAAATTCATCTTGAATTGCTTGGAAAATTTACTGATAATGAAGGGGTCAGTCTGATGTGGACATCTGTCAGAAAGAAGCTCCCATATATATATATAAATTGTAAGCTGAAGTACCTTAAGGAGCCTATTGTGTATGAAAGTGATGTAGGTTTTTGAGAGTTTTGCACATTAGTGTTCCAGATCTGGGGAACACTGATAAGTATGGAGTGGTGGAGAAGAGGAAAGGTAAGAAATATGAGTAATGAGTTTTCTATAAAAGAAGTTTAGAAGAATAGAATCGTAGATGGTGATAAAGATTTGTCACTTGAAGGAGATAGTGATAAAATAAGATTGTGAGAGGAGAAAAGTAGATTGTGAGAAGGAATTCCAGAGTTTGTTAGATTTAGTGATGAGAATAGGAGCTTTGGCAAGAGCTTATCAGCAATGTAATCAGCCATGGACAGTATTGTATAAAGTTTTGGAGGTGTAGGCCACAGGGGCAATGCACTATAAACTGCTTTTGTGTCTTGGTAGTGTAGAGATGGAAAGCACTGTATAGATTTGGGAAGTGGAGGACTGGATGGAAAGGAGAACATTTTAAGTGTGAGGAATTTTTTGTGGATAGTAGGAAGGAGGGGTGCAGATAAAGCTTGGTTTAAATGATGTCCTAGGATTGAATACTGACTCATGAGAGGAGAAAATTGGCCATGAGGGCATAATAAAGAGTCATGATTTTAGTAGTTTAAAGTAAGGTGTCTATGGGTTGGCATGAGAGAATTTAAAATAGGTGACTTGTTCAGAGGAGAGATTGAGCTTTGAAAGTTAAGTTCTGGTAACCTCTGTAGCAGAGGAAATTAAGAGTGAGGAGTAGTCAGATTGGCTAGCAGAGAGAGAGAATGAACATACTGAAATCAGGCCAAGTCTGTAATGAGTGCCTTGAAAAAAAAATGTGGACATTCTCTGGATCTGTGGGAAAGGTCATTCCATGTCAGTTGTCAGGACTGTTTAGTATCAGGAGTCATCTATCTGAAGACAAAAAGGGTTTTGACAGTGAGTATTGAGAAGAAGAAATTATCTTTAAAATTTAAGACTGGAAAGTGAGTAGTATCGTCAGGTAAACTTGAGAGGAAAGTTAAAGGATTAGAGACATAAAGGTGAAACGGGACAATTTTTAATGGAGGAAAGTTCCTGGACTACTGCCACAAGCAAATGCCTGCATAAGCTTTAGTTATACTATTTTAGCTAGCCATTTTATTTTATGAGTTTCTGTTACTTAGCTATTTTTATGAGTCTTTGCTTCCCTTTCCTTTAGTTAGCCATTTACCAGATATTATGTGACCTAGGGTTATGGCCCTAGTTTACCATAAATAGCTTTACCTTCTTGTCAAATTAATAATGCCTGTGCAAACAATCCACACTTAAGACATTCCACAGATTAGGTTGCATACCCTGCCCCCGGGCCACTTTCTTCTTTACTATATAAACCCCCTGAGAAAAATAAAAAAATCCAGTTTGTTCAGAATAGTGCCTTGATGGAAGGTTCTGTTAGGTTTTTGACTGTTAATATGGTAGTATTGTAGGGTGAGGAAGTGTGGTGTAGAAACAATGGCTTTGAGGCCTAGTCAGAGGATGCTTAAAGGTAGCAAATATTGGGATTTGAAAATATAGGCATATGGGACATTGAATCTGTTAAAGATGGATTTGTGAAGTGCAACACGAGAAAGAAAACAAATGGGAAGAAGGGAAGAGCAATTTTGAAATTTTGGAGAGTAGGAGGGTGTACAAATGAGGCTGAAGAAAAAAGGGAAATGCAGAGTTATCTTGGGAGCTGTTGACAGGGAAAAAACAAAATGTACTCTTGAGTATGAGAGAGATGACATCCTTTTTTTGTAAGGAACTAGGACATGACGGAATGTAGATTTAAAAAAACCTTGAAAGAAGCAAGTTAAAGGGGGATGCTGTGGGGGAGGGGCCTGGAAGGGTCTGGAGGACCGACTGTAATTTCACTATGGGTGAGGGAGAGGGGTGAGTGGGACCCAAAAAGTATTATAAAGTTGAGGAAAGAAATCTAAAACAACTTGGTATGTATTTTAAGTTACTTTTTCAGACCCATAAATGACCTACTCAGACCATCATGGCTTACTTAAACTCTACATCTTCCCCCACCCTTTTTTTTTAAGTTTGACAGTTTTTTCTTTTTTTATTTATGATAAATAAAGTAAGATTTTTTTTTTATCTATGTATCCCCTTGTTCATACTCACTTCCACCTCCTACCCCTTCCAGTCACTATCTCTTCTCCCCATCTCTTTATCTCCTCTCCAGCAAGGACAGGAGGTCCCACGGTCCCAAGATCCCAAGGTAGCTTAGTTAAGCATCCACTCCAGGAAAATTCGCTTTGTTCTTCCTAACATCAAGACTGGGTCAGGCGTTCCTCTGGAGGGAATGGGCTCCAAGGTGCCTGTCCAAGGTGCTTCAGATGCCAGGCTGTTCAGTGGTTGTGGTTTGCAGCTTGGACATGCTTTGCTTTTTGTGTAAAGTCCACTAAGGCATGAGTAAATTCCCTGTGTAACTTTCTGGGATTGTGATAATCCATTTTCCTGCAAATTTTAGAATATCATTTTTTTTCTTACTTCTGAGTAGTACTCCATTGTGTAGATGTACCACAGCTTGTAATCCTTTCCTCAGTTGAGGGGCAACTAGTATATTTCCAGGGTCTTGCTATTATGAATAACGTCGTTATGAAAGTAGCTGAGCTAATGCTTTTTGGGGTGCAAATGTGTGTCTTTTGGGCATATGCATAAGAGTGGCATTGCTGGATCTTTGGAAAGATTGATTCCCAGTTTTGTAAGAAACTGCCATGCAGCATTCAAGAGTGGGTGAACAAGTTGACACTCTCACAAAAAATAGAGAAGTGTTCCCCTTGCTCTGCATCCTCTCTAGCATAGGCTTTCACATGTGTTTTTAAATGTAGCCATTCTGACAGGTGTAATGTGGTATCTCAAAGTTGTTTTGATTTGTATTTCTCTCATGGCTAAAGATGTTGAGCACTTTTTCATGTGCCTTTCAACCATTTGTAATTCTTCTGTTGAGAATTCCCTTTTTAAAATTGTGTTATTAAGGGTTTTGGGCTCTAGTTTCTTGAGTTTTCTATATATTTCAGAGATCAATTCTCTGTTACTTGTAGGGTTGGTAAAAATCTTTCCCCATTCTATAGGCTGTCATTTTGTCTTATTGAGTGTGTCCTTGCCCTTACAGAAGTTTCTCAGTTTCAGGAGGTGCCACTTATTGATTGTTGTTCTTTGTGTCTGCACTATTTGTATTATATTTAAAAAGTGGTCACCAGCGCCAATGCATTGGAGGGTATTTTCTACATTCTTTACTATCAAGTTCATATTGCTGGGTTTATGTTGAGGTCTTTGATTTACTTAGATTTAAGTTTTGTTGAAAGTGATAGGTTTAGATCTAATTTCATTTTTCTATGCACTATCATCCAATTATGCCAACAACATTTACTGAAGATACTATCTTTCTTGCATTGAACATTTTTGGCCTCTTTGTCAAAAATCAAGTATTCATATGTGTGTGGGTAAATGTCTGGGTTTTCAATTTCATTCCATTGATCCACAAGTTTGTTTTTATGCCAGTACCAAGCTGGTTTTATTACTTTAGGTCTACAGTATAATTTGAAGTAAGGGATTGTGGTTCCTCCTGAGGTTCTTTTTTTTGGCAAAATTGTTTTGGCAATCCTTGCTTTTCTGTTATTCCAAATAAAATTGAGTATTATTCTTTGAAGTTGTGTAAAAAATTGTGTTGGAATTTTGATGGGAATTACATTGAATCTGTAGACTGCTTTTGATATGATTGCCATTTTCCCTATGTTGATCCTTTCTATCCAGGAACATGGGAGGTCTTTTTTTGTTGTTGTTGTTTTTGTTTTCCAATCAATATAAAGTCATTTATTTTTAAATTAGCAATAAAATAATCAAGTTTACATTTTAAAAAATATAAACAGAAGCCCTTCACATGTGGCATTCTTTTCAAACATTGTCAGAGGAGAGAGAAGGTCTACACTGAGCACTGTCTCACGTCACAGCCATAGGGAGGAGGGCATTTCCTGTGGCTCTGTCTTGAGTGCTGGGTGACTGAAAAAACAAAAAAAGCCTTTACAAAGGAAGCTCATGGGCAGGGACTGGATTACAATAGTCATCCTGTCCCACAAAACATTAAAGTTGGGGCTTAGATACCCAAAATTGGGGCTACTGGCAAGGACCACTAAAAGTCTAAGGCTTACCACTGGGTTGCAATCACTAAAGATTTCCAGGCAGTTGCCTCCAAAATAAAATGTAGAGGAGACAAGAGAGCAGGAAGAGCTCTGTTGCCTCCCAAGTCTCACCAGAGAGGAATACAACATGGATAGCACAGATAAAATCAGATAGTTGCAGGATGTTCTCTGGACCACCCTCTTGTAGGCAGCAGATAGAAATAAATATTACACTATCTGCTATGCAAAAAAAATCAATGGAAATCAACTCAGTCTTGACTACAAAGTTCTTGTAGCGGGAATCCCGGACTGTAAGGTTGCTCCTTACACAGCGCACGCGCAGCGGCGTAAGAAGAGGCGGTCCTTCCGGCCAGAGCGTGCGGCGGCTCCGTACGGCAGTGGCTGGGCGTGTTGCTAAAATGTTCTTTTGCTCGTGATTCTAACAAAATAAATCTTATTTAAAACATATCAATTGGTGGCGGGTTTATTCCGCGATATTTGGCACCTTTAACATGGGACAAATTCCCTGAACCCCCTGAATTCCGCGCCCGCGCGTGCGGCAGAGCCCCGCCGGATTTTGCGCCCGCTGCATGCTTCGGATCCCATTTGAGTGCACAGTGTTCGGCACAGCAGCCAGGAGGGAATCTGCTTGTGGGAGAGCTACTGAGACCCAGTTCTGAGGGCGCACGCCTGGTAGGATTTGTGGAGGCATTTGACAGAGAACCTCTGGGCTTACTCACCACCCCGGTTCAAGCACCATTGCTGCTGCACTACGACACCTGCTGACCGTAACTCCTCATTACATCTGAGTAAGGCAAAAATTTTTTTTCTTTCTTCTAAAATGTCTGATCAGATAAATGCTCACAATTTTACTCACTTTTTCACAATGGTGATAGAGGATTATTTCCAGGATTACGCATTTGGAGGTTATCTCCATCCAGGAATCCTTTTGCTTTTCTTTGTGATAATACATTTCTTACCTAATTATTTTAAGGGATTTCAGCTTAGAGAGTATGAAGCTAAGCTGTCTGGCATGGATGAACGTATTAAGACATTCCAGAAACTAATTGTCTCCATGGAAGAGAGGTCTACTTTGATCACAGAGGAATTTAGAGCTCACATTGATGAGAATTTTCGAAGATTAGATGAGAAATTTGAAACAATGGGTGAAGATTTTGTTAGAGAGGAGTACAGGGCTCAGGTTGATGAAAATTTTAGGACATTAGATATGAAATTTAAAACAATGGATGAACGTTTTAGGATAATGGATGGAAACTCTAGGAAATTTGAACAGAAAATAGGGGACAGAGTGGATGTAGAATCTGGGAGAATGTTCCATTCTATGAAATTATTGGA